>JANRGW010053299.1:3392-32074 GCA_024733675.1 Psilopsiagon aymara
TTGTTTGGGTTTTTTTATTTCCTTCCCTCCCCCCCCCTTTTCCTTTTCCTCCCTTATGGACTACTCTGGGAGAGAGCAAGTGGACATGTTGTCAGAGCAGCGGTTCCCCAGGAAGGTTTTGGAAGTGAAATCCTGCCAGCTGAAGCCGTGAGTTGCAGCCATCCTCCAGGAATCTTGCCTCAGAGTCTTCCTCCTCTAGGAAGAGGCAGGTGACTGGAGTACTTGCTGTTAGCCAGATTCTCTCTAGTCTTTAAATACCAGCTCAGCCTCCGTGGGGTTTTTGTTTGTGATGGGGTAAGTACCATGTCTGGGATGGCAACCCAAGCAAGCTGTGGCCAGGGAAAATGCAGTGTATAGGCAAGCTGCCCAAGAGCTGTGCTGTACCTGTGTGTGACCAGGTCTTATAGCCCTCAAGAGGCCTAATTTACAAGAAATCTAAAAAGGGAAATAACTTACATGCTCTACCTGTAGCACTGAATGTCCTTTAACCCATGAGGTATGTGGATATATGTCTCCCCACCCTCAAGTATGTCTCTGAATTGAAAGGATGGGAATACTGCTATTATTATCTTATAGTCACAGTGCCTGGGAGTCTGATGATACTGAAAGGATCAGCTATTTGAGGATGTTGTATAATGGAGAGTGACCAAGAGCATAGAGGGATGGTATCACAGCCTCAGGTTTTTTGTGTGTAACCTAAAAGCATTTCTCTCTGCCTGGGTATGTTGTACATCTGGCCCCCGATCAACTCTGTGGCAATAAGGTAAAAAGGTCTCTCTGGTTAAGCAAGGAAAATGCCTGCAACATGTCTGGTGCAGTGGTGAGGTTTATGAGAAGGAGAGGAGATGAGGTAATATCTTAAAAGCTGACCTTGCTGGCCCATTGTTCCTTCTGCAGGCTGTGAAACATGACAGGGATGCTACTGGAGGCTGCTGAGCTGATTGCTTGGGAGCCTGCAGTTGCCTGTCTGTCTCCAGCACAGACACAGCTCAGACAGCAGGAGTGTAAGTAGCTGTGCCTCTCTCTGCCCAGGTTACTTAAAATGAACCTGACCAAGCTAGTCACTTGAGGAGGCAGGTTAGAGGACCCACCACATCTTGTCTCCTTCATGCCAATTGTGCCAAGAAAGGTTGATTAGTGGTGGGTGAAGCTATTTGCAGCTGATTGTCCTGTGGGAGCTGGGGGTGACCTCTCTCCTCCTCCAAACTCTCCTGACTTTAAGACTTCCTTTCCCCTGTCCCAATGGCTTTATGATGGCACTGATTTCACAGCAGAGTTTTCAGGTAGAAGTTATTCATATAAATTCCCATTTAGGCAACTTCGTCCAACTGAGTAGTGTAATGATACAGTGTCTGGAAAAAGTGGGTTGAAGTTTCATCTTTTTTTTAAGCACACCCTCTCTCAGGTGGATGCCTGTGTAGAGAAAAAGCATTGCTGTTGATGACTTCAGAGAAAGAGAGTGGAGATTTAGAATTGCCTCAACGGTGAGTTAGTAGCTCTTGGCATCTGTCAGCTTCTGACAGTATTGTGACTTCTCTGCAAACCTCTGTGGTCAGCTTCAGAGTCAGGAAAAGGTGAGCAACTTCCAGCCACTGCTGTGGTGTAAACAGCCTTCAGAAGAGCATCCTGGGTAGTGATTTTGCCTCTGATGCTGTGCTTTAGCCAGCAAGTGTGAGAATGGTTTCCTCCCCCAGGCATTGCTCGCTGCCTGGGTGCTTCCAGAGGCAGCTTTTCTCTAAGGGAAGTGCTGTGTCTGGGCTCACTCTTTAACTAGCAAAGCTGTAATGTTGATGTGTCTAGGGCTTGGTGTTTTTTGTGTGGGGAGGAATGCTCCTCTCACAGCAGTTCAAGGCCAGGTTGGTTGGGACTTTGAGCAGCCTGCTCTAGTGGAAAATGTCCCTTGGGAGGGGGGTTGGAACTGGATGAGCTTTAAGGTCCCTTCCAACTCAAACCATGATTCTGTGAGTCCAGGAAAAGCAACAACCCACAAACAAAAAAATCCCAGATCAGATGTTATTTTAACAATTACAGAGTGGCTTCATAGTGAGTGGCTTTGGGTGCTTTGTTGAGAATCACCATTTTTATTTCTGCAGTGCTCATCACTGCTACATATTTGCATCAGAGAATGATTGCCGGGGAAGTCAGATGTGCTATCTTCCTCATACGCATTGCTGCACTATTCCCTAGGCTTATGATAAGATGTCTGGCTTCTTCCAGCACATATACTTGCTAAATTTAAGTCTGGATCTGATCTGATAGATGCTCTCTGTTATATTCTGTGTGGAAAACTATGCTCTGATATAAAAAAACCCTCCCTTCATGTGAGGCTGCTGCCAAGTTCAATGGCTTTCGGTCCTGCTGTACAGTTTGGCTTCTGATTATTCTTAGAGTAACTATACCCTGTGGCAACTTTAAAACTGTTACTTCCACATGGAGGTGGGGAAGGATGTACGAGACGGTAGTGGAATAAGTCCTAATTTGACTTCATTCTTGAGAATTTGGAAAATGAAATCAAGCTTCCTCTGTCCTGCCAGACACAAGTGTTTGCAACACATCCTTTTCCTTGAGTCTCGTTCCCCTCTGCCAGTTGCAGAATGTCTTTACAGTCTTTCTGTGTTTCTCCTCTGGGAGCAGAGGGCTTGACTAGTTCATGTGGAGCGGGGCTGCTGGGAATATGGGAAAGGGACACAGCGCATAACCCAAGTGTGCTTGATCCTCCTCTCAAAGGAGCAGTTGGAAGGTTGGGGAACATCCCTTTTCCTCCTCTTTTCCCTCCCCCTGTCTTCTTCCTGTCCCTTCCAAAAAAGGGACTGGATTTTGGATGTTGACCTATCACAATGTGGGTGAGTCCACAAAGGAAAAAAAAAAGAGGAGGATGAGGATGGGGGGAGGAGGGCTGTGTGAGTACAGCGGGACAACAGAAATTAATAGAGCAGAAAAATACTCTGGAAAGAAGATTGCACGGCTCAGGGTAAAAAGGTTTTATTGTTGATTTGGAGTTTTTAAATGGGTGTCTGGGGAGGGAAAGCTGTTCTCTCTTTGGATCACTGTGTGTGCATTAGCAAAACGAGTGGGGACTCTGTGAACTGGAAGTGGAGATGATTGTTTTAGTAGTCTCAGAGTTTAATTTCCTTAAAATGAGAAGAGATTTCATGGCCTTGTCAAAGGTTAAGTCGTTTGTATGTATGGTATGCTCTTATGTGTGTGTACCTAGGCATCGGATCATGTCTTGAATATGGCTTAGTGGGTGCATACTATGCCCTGTGCTTTGGTCTTCCTGGGTGCTTGACTCCTCTACCTTTTGCTTCTGAGGCTACTGGTCTTCCTGCTCCACTGGTGCTGGTGCTACTGGTTTTATGTCCCAGTGATATTTCTCTCTCATTTCACTGATTGTACTGACAGCTGCTTTGGAAATCGTGACCCGGCAAAACCTCTTCAGTGTTCAGCCTGCTTGCTCCTCTGGAGAAATAACCCTGCATTTGCATCTGAATTTGGTGTGCAGAGGGAGAAGTGCATTAAGCTGGCAGAAAACACAGTAACTGTAGGTTCAACTGCTGTTTTGGTAAATCTTGACGAACGCTTGTCTTCTAGCTGAGTCCAGTATTGCTCATGTGTGTTAGGAGTTTTGTATATGTGCCTGTGTATGAAGTGCGTGCTGTGGGGTGGCTTTCACCCACGTAACGTCAAGAAAGCTTTGCCCAGCATGAATACTAAAATGGAACTGGGTTGTACTAGTAAAATTTGCATGCCAGGTCGCATACTTAACTCACAGATTGTTTTTGGAGCGCTGCTGGAGAGCTTAAAAATGTGCTGTTGGGACCTTTTTATATTTCATAGCTAAGTAAACTAGATGCCACTCCAGGGAGCAAAAGCAATTTAATAAGTAATAAATTTAAAAGCATTTTATTTTCTTTTATTGCTACTACTGATTTGAGCTGCACCAATGCCTCTCTTACTGTGCAGTGTTATGTTATTTTGCCCTGGATCTCTGCCTCCTTCTTTTCCTACCTTTTGTCAGATCAGCTGGTGATGCTGTGCCTTTGAGGACTGAAAAGACCTTAAATCAATTACAAATTTGTAATAAATATCTAGCACAAAGGAAAGAGCTGATCCCAGTTGGCAAGGCTAGGCATTCTTATAATTAAAATAGTCTAAAATCTGGAAGCATTTTGTCCTCTGTTTTTGTAGTCCTTGTACGTCTAGGGGACATTCTGAAAACCATAAAGCTCCTACTTTCACTAATGTAAAGCTCTTGCTTGTGTCCTAATAGATGTAGAAAATTCAGACTTTAAATCATCCACTGCATGGCTCTTCTGCATTGGTCGCTTTGTGTCCAGAGTAAGGAAAATTTAATGGAACAGCTCTTGGAGAAATAAGAATTTAAGAGGGGAGTGGAAAATGGTTTTGTGGTGTCTTAACGGAAACTAAGTAAGTTCAGCATGGTGGATATTTAAAACTACAGGAAGTGTGGGGTAGGTTCTAAGGACTTTTCTTGCCCTGTGGCTTTCCAGGAGAGCCTTGCAGCCAGGTCACGCACATTTTGTTGGATCGTGTCTTGTACAGCAGAAGGAGGCTTAGCTGTTAAGACTCTTTCACGGGATAGCTTTGTGTATCGTTCTTTGCTCTCTCAGCAGTTTAGAAATGAAATACTTTCAGCCTCAGAGGAGATGATCTATTTTAAAAACACAGATTGTGTTTGCAGATGGCAGAGAACGGCATCAGAGTCACGTCGTTTGGGGTTCTTTTCCTACTGACACCAGGGCAAAGCGAGTGCGCTGCTGCCAGCAGCGTGACGGGTCGGGTCTTGCCCAGAGCAGTCAGCCCACTCCTCCTGTACTGCACTCTAGGATTGAATACGTGTTCAGAAGTGCTCTGAAGAACTGAAGGACTGAGCTTGAACGTTTCCTCTCTCCTCTTGCACTGCTTTTGTTGCATCAGAAATGGGGTTTGCATATTTATGTTTGTTTGTCCTTATGTAGAAATAGCTCCTCCTTGGTGGTAACATTTTCCATGCCTTTACGCCAGCCAAAAATGAAGGTTTTTTTTGTTTTCACTTGTGCCACGTCCCATCTGTTTACTTTTCCGAGTTTATTTTTGGTGGAAGGAGCTGCCATGTTAATGTTAAAGACAGAAGGCCTTGGTTTCCCGAAGATACAGGAATGGCAATCTGCTCCTGATCAAGACTCAGTGTGCTGCTGTTTTTCTGTGGATGCAGGCCCTGTGGACAAATCCCTGCTAGCTTTACATGGGGTGGTGTCTCTAACAGAACTGGTCCCCATGCAGGCTAAAGCCCCTTTCCTGTCAGGAATCTCAGTAACAGTGTTCTGTGTCTCCAGTTTTTCATCAGGATAGTTATCTTGATATAAATCTGCCATGGAGACAGGCAGGGAGAGCTGGGCTTGTTCAGCCTGGAGAAGAGAAGGCTCCAGGGAGACCTTGTAACAGTCTTCCAGTAGCTAAAGGGGACCTGTAAGACATCTGGAGGGGGACTTTTTACAAGGGGAGGTAGCGTCAGGACAAGGGGGAATGGCTTTAATCTGAAGGAGGGTAGATTGAGATTAGACATTAGGAAGAAGTTCTTTACTAAGAAGGTGCTGAGGCACTGACACAGGGTGTCCAGAGAAGCTGTGGCTGCCCCATCCCTGGCAGTGTTCAAGGCCAGGTTGGATGGGTCTTGGAGCAACCTGGGCTGGTGGAAGGTGTCCCTGCCCATGGCAGGGGGTTGGAACTGGGTGAATGTTAACATCCTTTCCAACCCAAACTAGTCTAATTCTGTGAATAACACACACTTTGCTTCATTTTGTTTTCTCCCTTGCATTGAGAGCAATACTTCTGAAGTGCTTTCAGAAAATCTGTTAGGTAAGTTTAAGCCAGTACTAGGTTGGTATTTAAGCTAATGCCCTACAGCAGTACAGAGTCTTATCTTGCTCTAATGTGCATAACTTGTAGTGGCATCTGGGTGAGAACACATAACAGCTCATCGGGGATGGAGGTGTCATCTCTGCCTTCCAGGTTTGAGGTCATTGGTATAGACCTCACCCAGGCCTAAGCATTGCCTGAAGCTCATGTAGCCCACATAGAGGGAATCGTACCAGCGGATCCAGATTCCTGCAGCCATCCTGAAATATACCTAAGCCTGTATCTGAAAGCCCTGTATGTTTACCCATATGTGCTTTTCTGTATGCATGTTTCCAGTTTCCAGCTTGGTGCTTTTCCTGGCTATCCTTTCTCCTGGTCCTGTTTGGGACTTGCTGTGTTGTGGGTTACCTCCAGGGGCAGCAAGGTCGTCAGTTGGAGATGGGGAAAGCTTCAAGAGTGAAATGTAGATGTTGAAATGTTTTCCTTCGATATATTTAGGGGAACCCTCCAGAGAGGGGCACTAAGTGTGCAAGTAACTTTACTGTCCCTTGAAATGGAAGCAATGAATTGGAGGTGAAAGTGATGGGCAGAGAAAGCAGGATATAGCAGAAGAGTAAGGAACGCTTCAGAATCTGCTATGTGTCACACTGGTTTGTACTGCATTGATAATTCAGGTTTCTAAATGCCCCAAATTTTCCATATGGTAATGTCAAGTGCCTTCCTCATGGTTTGGTGCCTCGCAGTGCTGGGAACTGTACGGGCAGAGAACAAAAAGATGGTTGTCCCGAGGAGCTTAAAATGCGCAAGAAACAACAGAGGAATACAGGCAGCTGGGGGGAGTACACAGAGAAGAGCTCACAGCTGTAACCGTTGTCAGGGTGTTGCACAGCTGGAGTAGCAAAATGGGAAAATGGAGAAGATTGAGGTGAATATGAAATAGCTTTGTGGCTGTGGGAAAGGGCCCTTTCCCCTGGGCATGAGAGGAAGCAGGAGGGTATGTGTTGACACTGAGAGGGATTGTGGTGCTGGTAGGTGTCCAAGAAACAAGTATCAAGACACATTTGCTGTGTCAGGTAAAAAGGAACCTGCTTACACTGGGATGCTCAATATGTAGCTTGTCAAGGCAGCATGTTAACTGTGACATGCTCCCAGGTACCACCTCTGCTGTAAGCCTGTTCTGATGATGTGTTGTGCTTGTGTCCTGTGGGGAGGAGGCATCTTGGAAGCAAGGCCTATTAAGACAGTTGCCATAGCCTTCCCTTATGATGCTCTTTTTGAAAAGGAAAAAGAGGAGCGAGCAGACCCTGAGCTGCTGGTGGTGAATGTGTCCAAATCCACTCACCTGGTTAAGGCTCCAGTCATCTGTGCTGTTGCCTGTTTTTTAAAGATAGTGCAGAATTGCTCTTTCAGCTTCTTGCACTCAATAATCTTTCATAATAGCTTTGAGCACTGCCTATACTTGTCACTGTAGCAATGGTGTGTGGGACTTTAGGAGATTAGAAGGGATAATTTGGAAAGGTGTATGTTATTTTGCAGATTTGGAAGTTCAGCGTTCCTTCATGTTTCACTAGCAAGGAAAATGAGCTGCAAGCTGATTCTTACAACCAGTAAAATGTATCAAGCCATTAGAAAGTTGTCCTCAGGGACGACCCTGAGGAATACGGGGTGCTCATGGATGAGGTGGGTTGGGGTTTGGGGTATGAGAAGTGGAGCCCTGGTTAATAGAGGTTGTATATTTTCTGTCAGAACACAGTGCTGGAAAGAGTTACTAGTCTCAATGACTGTGAGCAGGCAAAGAGTGATGTATAGTCATGTAATTGGTGACAGTTGATGTGTAATCACAAGGGGGCAGTGTTAAGGTTACACTTGTAAGTGTCCTTGCTTCTGTAAACAGCCCTTGTCACATCGGAATGCTTGCTGATCGCTTTGTGTTGTTTCAGCCTCTTTTAAACTGAGTTCAGAGAAGCGAAGGAATTCTGTTTCAGATCTTCAGCTCTGCTGATGTTACCAGCCCTGCATTTGGGTCTGTGCTGTTGGTGTGATTAGCTGGACCATGGAGCTTCAGGTCTTCTCCCTCCTGCCACTGGTGGGCTGCAGTAGCGATCCTCTCTGCTATGAACTTTAGAAAGGGCATAGCAGCTTTCTATCTTGCATAGCTCCCAAAGTGCAGTGGGATGTGCAGGAGTGCAGCTGGCTGGACTTTAATTAGAGCTAGGTTAACCGCATGTACATCAGCTCTGATTTCATTTTAGATGTGCCCTTTGTGAGGTCAGTGGAAGCACTCTCAGCAGTGTGAGTGTTCAGTCTCTTCAGAAGCGACTTGGGTAGAAGTCCCGTTCCTCTCAAAGCAATAAAAGCCTTGCTAACTTGCAACATCTCTATCCATCCTTGGGCTTTCCAAATGTTTAGATGTGATACATAATGCGTGTGCATGTGCTTTGAAACTCTGTCCTGGGTTCAGCAGCAGCAGTCATTTTTCTCCTCCTCGGTAGCTGGTGCAGCACTGTGTTTTTGACTTTCGGCCTGGGACCAGTGCTGATAACACCTTTGGTTTTAGTTACCACTTAAAATGTTTTGGTTTGACCAAGGACTTTCTGAGCCTCATGCTCTGCCAGGGAGGAGGGGGAGCCGGGAGGAAGCAGAGACAGGACACCTGACCCAAACTGATCAAAGAGGTATTCCATACCACAGCACGTCATGCCCAGGATGTAAAAACAGAGGGCAGAGACCCGGAAGGGTTGGGGGGGTTGCTGCTGCATCAGGCTTGGTATCGGGTGGTGAGTGATTGTATTCTCTTTCCTTGTATTTCCCTGGTCATTATCATTATTGGTGGTAGCAGCGGTGGTTTGTGTTATACCTCAGTTACTGGACTGCTCTTATCTGAATCAATGGGAGTTACATTCTTTTGATTCTCCTTCCCATCCCTCTGGGAGCAGGGAGAAAAAAGAGGGGAGTGAGTGAACAAACTGCATGGCTGAGAGGCTTAAACCGTGACAAACTCAAAACTTAGCAGTTATATTTCCTGTACTGACTGGGGCTGTAACTGAATTACTCTTCAGTATGTGCAGTTATGGAAAGCTGTAACTGAGAGCAGGGATATTTTGGAAAAAGAATGACTGGAAAGAACAAAGAAAAGCCAAGTTTGATGGTTTTTTTTTGTAAATTAAAGCATAGCAGTTGTGCAGCTCCCTCTGCAGTAAAATAATATCTGCTTAACCAAATCTGGGTACTTCACAGGATTTGTATTTATTCTCTTTCACCTGTGGGAGAAAGCAGAAATGAGATGAGATGTGGCCTAAGTGCAATAACAGTGCTGTGCACTGCTGGTGCAAGTGTGTGGTTTTGAAGAGCATGTGCTGGAGGGGCCATTTGCACACCGTAGTATGCATGTGGCAATGACTTGCTCCTGGCCCTCTGCTTTTACTGGGTGCCTGTTCCCTGATTTCTGCTGTGGCTTCAGGTGAAGTGAGGCTGCAGCAGTTCATCTGTGGATTTATGTTCTCTTCCAGGTTCTGATGGGACCTGTCAGTAAATGACAGACGTGGCCTTTCCCGTTGCAACTGTAAACTGTGGCAGTGGATCGTTGGCCTTTCTAAAACCCTTCCCATCTGCTGATCTGAAAGAGCTCTATGTAAGAGCTACGTCTTCCACTTCTACAGAAAGGCTATCCCCAAAACTATTAGGAGGTTATCAGAAGGAGGCAGTATTACGCTGTTCCCCTTGATAGTCATGTCCTTACTAGAACTGTATCAGAAGCAGCTCTTCTAGTGGCTGGAACCAAGGGCTGCCTGCTTGTGCTCTTGGTTTAAGTGGATTATCTTCCTCCAGTCCAGAGGTCATATTAGAGCCTGCTTACAACCAAATTGAAAACCATGGCTGCTTTAGATCTTAGGCCTTCAAGAATTTGTTCCATTGAAGAAAATAGCTTTTCATCCAGGAAATGAACAAGGGTCATGTTACTTTGAGTCCTGCCATATCCTTGTGTTCTGGCTGTGTTTTCATGGGTCAGACGGCTTTTAAAGGCCAATCAGGTTAAATTCATGTCATGTAGAAAACCATGCTAAGTTAATAGAATTAGTGACAGGTTGGCTAAGTTTACCATGCCATACTGTGTTTGGTAAAAACATCCCCTTTCATGCTCTCTTTTCTCATGAGAAGAGCTTTCAGTGCCTATCCTTCCAATGAAGGTGCTTTGGGCTGAGTTGGGTTTAAAAATGGCAGTAGGAGAGGTGGGGAGTCCTTGCTGGAGGAATAAGGAGGTTCTTCTTTTTGCCTTGCTGCACAGTAACACTTTGTGGTGCCTGTTCTTGTTGCCTGCTGCTGCTTGTTCTATTGCCTCCCAAATGAAACTATAAGACTGGCAGACTAACTAGACTAGAACACAGCAGAATAGCTAGTGCTTTTGTAGGAAGTAGAGCTGCTAAGTTAGGTTGTCATCTTCCAGTACTGATGATTTAGATATTTCCTTCTGATCTTAGGTGAATGCTGTATTCATCTTGTTCTGAAATATTTTTATTGCAGTAGGGGGGTGGTGGCAGTGTTTCATGGTGTTGGGGAGGCTGTGTTGTGAGAGGTTCCTGAGGACCGCATGATTTGTTGTATCACGAGGGGTGGCACTGTCAGACTCACCCAGGTCCTGTTCGTAAAGCATGTGAGCAGCCTGGTGAAAGGCATGTGAGAGATGCAAAGTACTGTTACTGTTAAGCTCCCAAGTCCTTTCAGCTGGGTTCAATTTCTTTTTGGTTCTCTTCCTTGGCAGATCTTGGCTCGTGGGTGGCTCTTTAGCAATCCCAACTGGAACCTCACACCAAAAGGCACCATGATAGTGATGACTGACGTCACTGCAGCCCCCAGATTGGGGTCAACTGCCACCACTCCAGCCGTGGCTCCCAACTTCTCCTGGATGCCAGAGGATGGCAGCCCCACGGCTGTGGAGCAGCCAGTATTCCTCATGACCACTGCTGCTCAGGCTATCTCAGGTTTCTTTGTGTGGACAGCTTTGCTCATCACCTGCCATCAGGTAAAACCCTGTCACTCGTGCTTCTCATCCTTTTCTTTTCCCCACATATATCGAAGAGCACATACGATCCTGTGGCATATCCCTCCCACATGCAGCTGTGTGATGGTGGTTTTCAGTATCTGGAGTGGTACCAGGACCTCTTCTTTTGGGTCTAATGTATTATCTGTGCTGATCAAGGTGGCAGCTTTTATATGTGCCTTTTTCTGCTCAGGTTCAGTTTGTTCCTCTCCACAGTATAAATGGAGAGGAAGCAAACTCTTTAAAACTAGTAACACATTTGGCCATCGTTTGAGTGTTTGCAGAAAGGTGTGTTATCTCAAGCCATCCTTTCCCAGGTCTAGTAGCTGAATCTAGCCATTTTGTTATTGTGTCAGCTTCTAGCTAAATGGCTGCGGTCATCTGTTGTTTGCCATACCTCCTTTGATCTCCTGTGCCAGTGGATTCCACAGGCTGAACTCTGCTGCGGAAAGGAGTAGCAGGAAATGTTTTATTTAACTTTTCTCTCCTCCCCTCTTTCTGGGGCAGGTGTCCTGGGAGCCAGAGCAAGTCAAACCTTGTATCCTGTTCCATACCTCTCTTTCATGCGGTCGTCATGTGAACTGAAAAACACAGTGGGGAAATGCAAACCCTGTTATTTATCAACCTGTGTTTTGTACCTGTTGGTTCGTAGATTCCAGAGTGATGACTAGGGTCTAGAAAACTACAGCCTATTCATGAAATACAGAGGCTACTGAAGTTCAAAAATGGATTAGTCACTGATGAATTAGACTAACACCTGCAGTTTCACCAGCTTGGGTAACAATTACAGGTGCCATGGATCCTCCTGTCAGATTGACCACCTGATGAGGATAGGAAGAAATCTTTCCTCTGTGGTATAGCGTTGCACAGTTAGGCATTAATGCCCTTCTCTGCAGAAACCAATGCAGGTCAGTGCCAGAGAGACACTGTTGATTGAAACGCACTGTTGTCCTCTTACAAGGCAGCAGTTCCTGTGCTTTCATAGGCGCACAGATGGCAGGGTTCTTGTGACATCCCAAGGGCAAAGCTTGGAGTCATCTGAACTCTGGTGTCAGCTATCTTTGTGCTGGGTCAGATGTGTCACTGGGATTGTCACAAGGAAAAAATACCCCTAAGGTCTGTTAGTTTATTTTCAACCTGCTATCCTCAGGAAACGAGACTTTTTTTGAGCTCCCCATGGGTTAGGATGAGGAAACAGGTGTATTTTGAGCTCTTCACTTGATGTTGACCAAATCTGCCCAAGAGGCAGGGAGAGATGAGCAACAAGTAGCTAGGGAGAGAGAACTCCCTCTGCCTTTCCAAAGAAAGGTGAGATCCTTAGTGCATGCTTTGTTAGACCCTGGAGAATCCTCACAGCACCCCCAAATGCAGGGTGAAGCTTCAAGCAAATGCTTGTGCTTCTTCAGGCAGCAAAGTCAGTCAGTCATGAGGCACGTATGTCATAAACTAGCTGTCATTAAATCCAGCAGTTGGGGCAACAGCTTGATGAGGGTTGCCTCTGGAGAACGTGCCCTCTGCTTCACTCTGTGATAGACAGAGCGTACCCACAGCTCTGGCTGAAGCTCTGGCTGTGTTACTAGGCCAGAATATTGTTCATCTTCAGGGTATGTTTGTGGTAAGTACCTTTTCCAGGAGGTGGGTAGTCTGTGAGAAAGCATCTTAGGTGTGGGTTTAATGATGGCTAACAAACTGTGAGCAGCGGTAGGGTGGGGACAGCGTGCTCCCCACAGCCAGTGACTTACAGGGATCGGCATGTGTGCAAACTGTGGGACAAAACAAGCGGTGTGTCTGCATGGCTCCTTTGAGCACGCTGGAGGAGCTCGGTGCTCCCTTGGCTGCTGCTTTGTGGCTGTGCTGTCGCCGATGTGCAGAATGGCACTTTTTGAGCCAAGATGGGTTGTGGCATATCAACTCTCGGCAGTGCTGTGAAGGGCTCTCTTAGGTTGTTTCAGGTGAAAGTCTTGAAAGCATCCAGAGCTGCCAAGAGAGTGAGAGTGTTTAGAGTGAGCATGCGCTTAAGTGCATGCAGCTTCCCTCTTCAGAGAAAAGCAGCCTGCAGTGATATAAATCTTTAGGTACTTCAAAAAGGTTGGCAGGAATATAGGCCTGATAACTGGGGAAAAAAGGTACGAAGAAAAGAATATGGGCAAGGTGATGATAATAACAGTAAATTAATTCCCTGAAAGTGACTAGGTTCGAAATGCCTCCACTTCCTTTTCTTCCCTCTCTGCAAACTAAGGGATGCTGTATTAATATCATATGATAACGCTAATTTGTTCTTAATTTTATATTTGTTACCTTGAGGCCATCAAGAGGTGAGTTCTTGAGTTTCTTTTTCGTAGCCCAGTTGACTCTGCGGTTTTACTTTCTCCTCTCTACTCCATATCCCGCTGATCCTGGCCTCCCCTCTCCCTTCTCTCAGATCTACATGCACCTTCGCTGCTACAGCTGCCCAAATGAACAGCGCTACATTGTTCGGATCCTCTTCATTGTGCCCATTTACGCCTTTGACTCATGGCTCAGTCTCCTGTTCTTCACCAATGACCAGTACTATGTTTACTTTGGCACAGTGCGGGACTGCTATGAAGGTAAGAAGGGGTCAGATAGAAAATGGGGGAGGCGGGAAGTCTCTGCCTTGAGAGAATGTTTGCTTCTGGTTGGGAACATTTAGAAGCATCACTGTCACCTACTGAGACAAGGTTTTACAGTGTGCTTCACTAGATGACCATGTCTTGCTCAGTGACTGAAAGTCACAGAATCATAGGATGCTTTGGGTCAGGAAGGACCTTGAAAGATCATCTGAGTGCAACCTCCCTGCCATGGGCTGGGACATCTTTCACTAGACCGGGTTGTTCAAATCGCCATCTGACCTGATCTTCTCCTGACTGGCCTGTGAGCGTGATAAGATGCATTGAGCCTTCTCTCCAGTGTTCTGTAGAGACAAAGTTTATGATTTTCCTTTGCTTCAGGAAGGTATAAAGCCAAAAATCTGTTTCTACCTGCTATAAAGCAATTTATCAGTTAGCTCTTTCTAGCAGCACTTATTCCGCAGTCAGACACTTGCTATGTTATGTTTTCTTGGTGCAGTTTGTTAGCAATGTGTTCTTCTGGTCCCATCCTGTGGCCACTTGTGTGCTCACACAGGGTATCACAGCCACCACATGCTGGGGTTTGTGAGGTGTAAAGTGCTTTGGAGTCCTGCAGGAGAGAGGGTGCCATGTTCAGGATGAGTTTCCGATTGCTTTGGTTTTGGTTATCTGCAGCAGATAATACGACTGTTGTATGTGAGGAAACAGTTGCTCTCCAATAAATGCTATCTAAATTTCCCTCCTGACCTCATCCAGAAAGAAGCCTCTGCCCACCCAGGAGGAGAAACTGTACTCTGGCAGTGTATTTTTGAGGACAGTTTATCACCATACCCTCATTAAATCATGTCTCATTGGTGCATTTGTTGTGGTGAGATCTGCATTGCAGAGAGGTGCCCCAGCCATGTGAATAAGTTAATCAGCTGAAGGGACCAGCAGGCCCTCCTTCACATCCATGTCAGTGCTCTGAGATGCAGCAGCAGATGGCAAATGCACACACGTGATTCAGAAGGCATCTTTGTTTGGGCTTGTGTTTTTTCTTTCCCTGCTCTGCTTGCATGTGCAGGTCTAGCAGGAAGCTGCTGCTCTGCCAAACTCCTCTCCTAGCAACAGGCAGCATCCCTCTGCCTCTGGGAGTTTGTAAACATCCGAGCATCTGCTCAGGAAGCAGCCATTGCTCTGGAGTTCTCCTCTGCAGGTTGTGCTGTGGAAGAAGGCTACAGGTGGAGGCAAAAGCACCTTTGGTCAGCAGGTTCTCTCCCTTCCTTTTTCTGGAGATTGCTTTAAAACAGCCTTTTTGTTCTCTTCCCTCTTTTGCCATCCACCTCATCATTTCTTTTGCGGGGAAGATTTTAGGTTGCGAAGCAGGGAGGAGCTCTGTTAGAGAATGGGGCAGAAGACCCTACTAATACATTTTAAAACCTATCTTGGGCCATTTAGGGACATTTCATGGCATGCATTAGGAGGAACAGATTTCGGTGGTGGGCTTTCACATGACTGCTTCTGTACAAATCTGGGTTTTGGTAACACTGACACAGGCAGATTCTTTTTTTCTTAAGTTGATGTCTTGAGCGCCATCTGATGAATGTGGATCATGAACTGGAGAAGAGTCCTTTTGCTGATGGGGTGAGCTTTGATAGTTAGCACTGATTTCTCTTGGGGATAAATGGTCAAATATTTTCCCCTCCTTTTTTTCTTATGGAATGATTTCTTCCTCTGATGTCATCTATTCCCTAGTGCTTGTGGAATGGCAGCTGGTATTGTAATGACCACATCAGAGGGCAGGGGTCACTGGAGGACAATAAGAAAAGCTCAGCTTTTCTTCCTCTGGGTGCTGGGAGCTGTCAGCTAAGTTGCAGGAAAATTGCAGGCAAAAGGAGTTACCACAGTTATTTCAATAAGCGTTCCATGATTGCTGTTTTCTCTTCTAATTGGGGCTTTCACAAAATCATTGCTGTGTGAACATAGCTAATTTTGTTCAATCGCAAGGATTACAGGTGCGTAACAATATCCCATTTACATGCACAGAAGCAGGTATAGCACTGGCTTTTATGTGCTGTATCATTCTTGCCAGCTGGGCACGTGTACAAGCTGTAAATACAAAGTTTTGAGAGGATGAGTGTTTTGGGGAGTGTTGAGTACCTCTTTTCCAGCTCACAGTTTGGGTGCTTGTAGAAGAATTAGAGTTGATGTCTGTCTCTGACTTTGGAAGTCCATCCACATGGGAAAATTGACCTCAGGTCTAATAACTAGCTGCTTGGTGAGGTCAGCTTCTCAACACTGTACTTTATTAGGCTTTTGTTCTTATTTCCAAGTTCCTCAAGACTTCTGTTTCCATCCCAAGTTATTTTCTCTTTGTATTATGTCAGTGCTGGGGGGTAAACCCAGGATTTGGATGTTGGCATTCCCGGGAATGTCCAGGTCCAGGCTGTCATAGAGAACTATATTGAAAGAAGGGTAACCTGCTCTGCCGTTTTGCCCCAAGGCTGTGTGTGGCAAAGGTACAGAGTAAGTCCTTGCCCTAAAAATCTCACAACTTCATGATAGTCCTGCAACAATTATAGCAAATCAAGAGAGTGGCAGATGGGGCATGTACAGGCTTATTGCCTGCCCAGTTAAGTGGGTTTGGATCCTGTGAAGTGGAAACCTGTCTGTAGTTCTGATGAGAGTCCTCCCCACAGTGTCTTCACCTCAGTTTATATATATCAGCAAAATTGAGGCCTGAAGAGAATTGAAATGGGGCAGAGTATTAGCAGTCAGTCTGAAAAGTCCTTCCCCATCTGTACCAGCTTGCTGGGGAAGGCAGAAAGGAGGTGGCTCAAGGAGAAGCCTGTTCAGTGCACAACAGATTTCAGGTTTCTGAGGAAATGAAGTACAGAGCCTGCTTTTTGAAAGTATCTGCCAGCCGTAAAAACAGTTTCACTGATGGGTAGAACCCCTCTGTTTCTCCAACTCTTACGTCTACAGTCTGGTTACTTCAGAGAGAGAAACTGTATTGCTCACCTAACAGGTTAAACATAGGAGATAAGATATGACTGATGAATCAGAACTTTTCCAAATGATTTAGTACCCATGTAATATCCTGGAATAGTGCACAGGAACCCTGTAAAGAATGGCATCTTACAGATGCCAAGTAAAACAGAGACTGACCAAAGTGTTAAACGGTCCTGTGACCCTTTTGGCATGAGTCATGGAACTGGCCTGGGACCTTGGCCAAACTCCAGTTCAGATAGTCTTGTGAGTGCTGAGGTAGGGTGATAAATGAAGAGAAAATGATCTGGAGTGCTTTGAAGGGAAAGATGCTGCATAAGCAGTCCCTGCTAATGTTTGGTCTGTTGCCCATACTCTTGGTCCTTGCACCTATTTTGAAGTTGGTTGTCACTTTGCTCTGATTTATGTCTTTGCAGCCTTTGTAATATACAACTTTCTCAGCCTCTGCTATGAGTACTTGGGAGGGGAGAGCTCCATCATGTCTGAGATCAGAGGGAAACCAATTGAGTGAGTATTTATTGTGCTTGCAGCATGACACTCTCTTCCTTCTGTGCCTATCTAGCATGCCTCTATCTCTGCCCTGAAAAATTGTGTCAGGTGGCAAATGTCTCCTGGGACTGGGCAGCATGGATGGTGATGATTTACCAGTGCCCTGGTCTGAGACACATCAGGCTGATCACATCCTCTTATGCAAGCTGAACTGATTCACAGCTTTTCTGGGCACCTGCCTACTCCTTTGTTTCTTTTCTTATTCCTGTCTCCTCCGTTAAATATTTTCTGTCTTCAGTTGGTTGTGTGTGCTTCCTCTAGGATCTGTCAGTTAAATAAATAAATAAAATAGGTTGGAGTGTGGAATTGGGATGTTGTTTTAAATTTGTCTCTGAAAGAGGGTATGGCTGTAACTGTAGTCATGGTTGGAGAAAGCACTACTCCTGAAACTTCAGTGGTAGACAGAGAGGTAGGAATCTTGCACTCTAGCCCAAATCTTGCTTCTGAACCCTGTCACCTTGTGTTGGTCCTTTCAGGTCCAGCTGTGTATATGGGACTTGCTGCCTGTGGGGAAAGACCTACTCTATTGGATTCCTGAGGTTCTGCAAACAGGTATGGGCAGGAGGATCTGTGCCATCTTCCAGGAGTGAATGAAGTTTGGGGGTGGCAATGGTGCCTTTTGCTGCTGAGCTTTTGAGATAAGCACTTCTTTGAGGGGGTTTGTAATAGCGTTTTGAGAGACAGCTGAGGAGAGGTGCTGTTTTGTGGGCTGATTTGTTTTGAATGATCAGACTATTTTCTACTGAATCCTGCATCAGGAAGGCCTCAGTAAAAGACACAATTTATCTTCTGTATCTGATATTAGCCCTGGAAAGAATATCTGATTTCCTCTTCCCTTACTGGGTTGCAGAGGTCCCAACTTTAGAAATAGATGGCTGCGTTATGTTGCAGACACCCCACAGTTGTGTAACAGCCTCCTAAATTCCCAGTGCTGCTGTTGTGGTTTGGAGTTGAGGAGGGGGGTGGAGGTTGAGTGTGACACAGTGCTCTGTAGGAGGAACTGAGTATTGTTCACCATTGGTGTCTGCCTGTGCTGAATTGGGTATGTTGAGGGGGAGGGAACGGGGGAGATCTAACCTCGATACAGCCCTTGTCTGCTCATCCCAGGTCAGTCACCTCTGCTGCCATGAAACAGCAGGTGAGTTTCAAGGCTTTGCTCACTTGCTGGAATGAACACATGAGGTTTCTCTGGAGACAGCATGAAGCAGGTCTGGTTCTTTGAAAGGGCTCAGGTCATTGTAATTCCAATCACTGGGTCTTGAGATCTGCCCTGGCTTCTCCTCCACATCAAGACCCTTCTTTTGTGTTTTAGCAATATGCAGGAATGTCAAAGGTACAATGCAGCCTCACAGTAATACCCAGTGTTAATCTCTGCGGCACGGTTGGCCTTTTTCAAAGGACCACATCTTTATTTTCTCTCTTCTGTTTGTCCCATCCTCTGTCCTCATGGCTTTCCTGTTTTCTTCCTTGATACTTTATTTTCTAATCTGCTCCCACTGTGCTGTTTCACCTGTTTCTCTTGAGCTTCACTTGTACACACACCCTTTGTTTGATTTAATGCATTTACCTGTTCTTTTTGCTTCCAGTGTTAACTTTTACCTTTTAAATATGTCATAAGCGGATGAAGGTTGAATGACTGCTGGAGAAATAATTTCCCTTAGGCCTCTTCTTTCTCATTTCCCTCTGGCACCTATCTCCACATGGGTTGCACTGGCTGTGTTTGGAAAGTTTTTTTCACTGCAAAGACTAGGAGCACCTTTCTTTTTGGTGCTCCTGGCCACCTGCAGTTCCTCAGCTCATTTGGTAACTGGCTCAGGTGGAGGTTTTGCTTTTCTTTTGCTGCTGTCTGGCAACAGTTCTTATAGTCAGGCCTGCCCTTTGCAAACTGCTAAGTCTGCTGAGGAGGCTGTGAGGGAGGTGTCTTGCAAAGGGATGTTTAAATACTTCTGTCCTTCTTGACTCAAGCTTAAATGTTGCTGTGAGAAATTTTTGCTACCAAAATTCACTTTTCTAGTACTTCCAGAATTGCTGAGTAAGACCAAATTCCTGGGAATGCAGGTGCAAAAGGGCAGCAGAGTACATCTCAGTGCTGATGTGTGCAGTATCCACCATCACTATGATCAGGCAGCGCAGTGTACTGGAAGGAGCACCTTGCCCATTTTATCCATCCTCAGCATCTCAGCATCCATGAGGGCTCCTGTTGCCTCCCACTGCCACCTGCTCATTTTCTGCTCTTTCCAGCCCCTTCGTCCTGAAAGAAGCTGTTATAACTGTTCCTTCTTTCCACTTTCATTGTCACCCCAAGCTGTCCTGAGCTGTGGGCCAGAGTCTGGCTGCGTTGCCTGTGGCCGTCCAGCAGTTGGGTGGTGTGCTGGAGGCTGTGGTGTAAAATTTGGACAGCTTGTGTCCTTCAAGATGTCTTGATCAAGATTCTTCGCTGGGCCTGTGTCTGGTGACAAACACACAGATGGGTTACACACCATCCATGTGCTTCCTGTATGCTGTAGCATCTTCTAGGGAAGCAACTAAAAATAGGATGTGGTGGTTTGAATTACAGGGAAATGGTTAAAACATCCCCAGATTGGAAGGAGGGGAAGCTCAGAGGACAGGGTTGTTTACCAATTAGCTTGACCTTTTCCAGTTCACATATTTACAGTGACTCACTAACTGGCATGTGCTGGGGTTTTTAATCTCCTTGAAGTCTTATGACCACTAACAAATTGCATCGTATCCAAAGCAATTATTCCTGCTTGGTTTTGCCTTCTTTCCATGCGCAGTCTTCCCCACATGTGCACAGGTCAGCACCTGCCCAGGCTGTCCAGCCTCCTTCAGGGAGATACAGGCGACATTTTTAGGGTCATAACTCTGCTCTCTTAGGACCTTGAAGTTCAGTGTCTCCAGAAAGGTGAAGAATGAGGTGGCTTTGAGAGAGGAGTCATCCCAGTAGGAGCACTGATTTATACTGGCAGAATGGATAGAACTGATCCCAAGTGCCATGGAGTCTTTAGAGAGATTCAGTAGAGGTTGTGTGGGTGACAACAGAATGGCTCTTAACTTCTGCTTGGCAACACATGTTGCTGTGTGTACAAA
The DNA here is from genome assembly GCA_024733675.1 of Psilopsiagon aymara. Lineage (NCBI taxonomy): Eukaryota > Metazoa > Chordata > Aves > Psittaciformes > Psittacidae > Psilopsiagon > Psilopsiagon aymara. Next base: position 23,505 of record JANRGW010053299.1, read on the forward strand.
ATCCTTAATGTGGTGGCCGTTGTCAAAGTGCCTCTTCAAGAGAGCTGAATTCCCCTCCCTCCCATCCAGGGGACCTTTTTGCCTAGCTTTATGGCAGCTATAGGTTGGAGTTTGCTTCCCTTCCCAGTATCCCATCGATGAGCAAGTGGTGGGGTCAAACTCCTTGTTGAAGCTGGATTATGTTGCCTTGCTGAGTTGTCCCAGTGGACTCTCCATTGTGGTGCTGGCTTAGGAACCTGGCTTCTTGCACCTCCTGCTTTCTCATTTTTTCTCTCTCATTCCTGTAGGCTACCCTGCAGTTCTGTGTGGTGAAGCCCCTCATGGCAATCAGCACAGTCATCCTTCAGGCCTTTGGCAAGTACCAGGATGGTGACTTTGAGTAAGTGTTCTTGTCTAGTGCTCAAGCCTCCTCTGTCTAGCTGGGCTTATTGTCCATGTGTGTGCTGGGCTCTGGGAAAAGACAGAAGGACAGCACAGGCTGAATATTTGCATGAGAAAAGAGGGCAGAGGTAAGACTTTTGGCTTCAGGCTTTTCTTACCTGTGTTTGGGGGAGGGAGTGGGACAGAGAGGCAGGAAGGAAATGGAGTCTTAGAGCTCCCCAGTGACAGTGGCAAGAGGAAAAGCTCAGGCTGAAATCTCAGGCATTTGTATATCTTGTCTTTTCAGTGTAACCAGCGGCTACCTCTATGTGACGATCATCTACAACATCTCTGTCAGCCTGGCACTGTATGCCCTCTTCCTTTTCTACTTCGCCACACGTGAACTGCTTAGTCCCTATAGCCCAGTCCTCAAATTCTTCATGGTGAAGTCTGTCATCTTCCTGTCCTTCTGGCAAGGTGAGCTGCTTTTCCCTTCCCATGGTAGGCACAAAGAGTTCTCTGCAGGAGCTCAGACACTAGAGTTGATAGAGCAGATGGTGATTAATGGCAGAATGTCTTTCTGGTATTATTATGTTTGGTTTATTGTCTTTCATTGCTTTTCTCTGAGAAACCTGTTCTGCTCATTTTCCTCTTTGTTTCTGAATCTTCACTATCTCTGTGCATGTGCACACTTGTATCTGCCTGGCAAAATCAGCTGTTTGGGTGAAGAGTCCTTTCCATTCCTGGAACAATCATAAACCACAAGCTGGCAACATTTTATCTGCATGGTGCCATTTGATTGATTGAAGTGGCACATCTGAAAATTTTTAGTACTTTTAGTCTCTAGAAATAACATTTTAATGGTATGTCTGTGATTCATGTGAGTGCAGTGTGTGCTGCCACAGAACCATCACTGAGTGGAAGGACATTCAGAATATGTATGCATGACGCAGAGGCACATTCAGAAAGCTGAAATTCCACATGAGCTTAGTGCTTCCTGCTAATTGGCTCTAAGCATTTCCCTGTTGAGTGCCCTACTTTGGTTTACTTTGGTTTACTCACTTCTACTTCAAAGACTAATTGAGTAGGAAATTAGGTAGAATTCAGGCTGTTGGAATATGGCCCATCATCCCTGTTTACGGACAAACTAATAAGCTGCCTAGTTTATCTAGTTTTGAGCCTTCTGGTCACACGCTTTCTGCCTTCTCTGGATTTCTTCAGCCAGCTGGCTATGGACAGGGAGAAACATCCTTCTTGCAGTGGTGTGTCAAAAATGCTTTATGCTTAAATGAAAAGCTCAGTTACTTCATTTTTCCACTCTAACTAGTGGAAGTGCTGAGATCACAGAAATAGCTGAACACTCCTTACCCTTTTGGACTTGATTACATCCTGCAGCAGCTAATTCCACAGATTGTGCGTCACTTGAGAACAGAAGAGTGTCTTCTGTGTTTGAACATTCTTTCCATGAAACATCTGAACATGCTTAAACATACTTGTGTCATTTATTCCTCCTTTCTCTGTCGTACAAATGAGTGCAGGTGGGAGTATCTAGCATGCTTTGTTTGTAGCTCCTGTGTTAAAATGAGTTTGATCTAGGGCATACAGCACAGACAGCTATTCCAATTCCGTACAGGTAGTATGCAGTCATGTTTTCTGCACATTTATACATGAGCTTGTCGCACTGTTTAGGGATGTTGTTGGCCATCTTGGAAAAGTGTGGTGCCATCCCCAAAATCCACTCTGCCAATGTGTCTGTGGGTGAAGGCACAGTAGCTGCTGGATATCAGGACTTCATCATTTGCGTGGAGATGTTCTTTGCAGCCATCGCCCTGCGCCATGCCTTCACGTACAAGGTGTACGTGGATAAGAGACTTGATGCCCAAGGTAAGAAGTATGCCAGTGCATATGGCATGTCTATTTTGTAGTAATACTGGGTGGAGATTGGTCCCTCTGGCAGCCAACACACTGATATGACTCCCAACCTGAATGCTTGGAAAACATCACATCCTCTCCTGTGGTGTCTGAACAGATTCATTGTGCAACAGCAATGCAGGGCAGAAGCCTTGTCTGAATTGCACTGTTCCCTTTTCAGTTCCCCAGTATGCCACCCACGACAGCTTGTTGCAGACCTGAGGGCTGCAAGAAATTGCATCCTTTTCATAGAGTGGGTTTGTCCTTCTTCCCGTCTCCCCAAAGGGGAACTCCATTGCTTCAGATTGTGCAACAGACTGAAGGCAGGAGGGACAGGGCCTGAAACAGCCTCTGTTTTGAATCTCTCTCAGGAAGATGAGGCTGTGCTTTGGCAACATGTTTGGCTCAGGGAAGGAGGATCTTCCTGTAATGACTTTGTGAGGGCAGGGCTGCTGGAAGTCTTATTCTGGGGAACAGGGAGGTGGATGTTATCTCTGGGAAAAGGGGGCTTTCATTCCCAGTGGTACAAGTGCATTCAGTGTTCTCAAATAAAGGGATTCCATCCTGCTGGGAAGACTCTGCACTGAGCAGTGGGGAAGCAGCAGCCCTTGGGCAGTGTTAGTGGAGATGATCCCTCCATCCCAGCCAGCTCCAGAGGTTTTGGAAGGACAGTGGTTGCAGCTGCGGGAGATGAGATTTGTGGGTGATGAAAGGGTAAACTGCTGCCCAGTACAGTGGGAGATGTTTGAGTGGGGGGTCTTGTTCAGTTCTTGTTATTTCCTTTCTCTCTCTTTCTCTGTTTCTCCTCTCCCTTTTCTCTTTCCCTTGCTTTGGCTACTGGTCCCTGATGCAGCTGTTCCATCATATGGGCCATACGGTAGGTACAGCATGCTCTGTGTGTTTGTCTCTGTTGGTTTTTAACTGGATCCTGTTCTGCCCTGATTCCCAGCCTGCCTACTGCCTGCTCTGTCCCTTGTTTCCCCTTCCTTGTAGGTCTGTAACTTGACTGCCTCACTCAGCTGCTTTAGGTTTGTCTGAGCAGTGGCATAATGCCTGTTGAGAGCGTGTCTGTCAGGACTGTGTGACTATCTCTCCAGAGAGTTCAATGGGCTGTGAAAGGAGCTGGTTTGCTCTCTCACTCTGGCCTCCTTTCGCTTTCATAATTGCCTCAGGTGATCAGCATGCTTTGGTTGTCTGGGGAGCTCATTCCCAGTGTGAGCAGAGCCAAAAGCCCATGCTGGAAGTGGAACCTAGAAGCCAAGAGAAATGGCAGCTCCTAGAAGGACACACAGCCTTCCTCTATGCTCAGCATTTGGGTGGGACAGTCTCCAACTGTTGCTTCCTTCATGGTATCCCTGTGACACCTTCCACTTGTGGAGTGCCCTTAGTACTGTTCCCCTCCTTTCCCTCCTCCTTCCACTGCTTCCACTTTTATGGTCAATTTCCTGTGGGCACCTCAATATTACCTATTATTCCAGTGAGTGGGAATGGCGAATGCCATTTCTCATGTGGTTTTAGAATTTCCTTAGTTTTTGTCTTCTGAAACTCTTTACATGAGCACTCCCTACCTGACTGTCTTCACCCAAGCCAACACAGGTAGTGTGTAGCCGAGGTTGTTGCTGTGGGTATATCCTATTCTCATCGCTTATCTCCTATGTGATGCTGAGGTAGATTCACTTGGCTAAAAGGGGCTGGATTCAGGAGCACTACTGGTAAAAGTTGACAATTTGTGTGATATTTCCTCAGCAGCTGCTTAAGGAAGTCTGAAAAGTCTGGAAGTCTCCAGGATGTAGGATTGCATGTTCCCTGTTCTCCTTACCTTTATGTTATGGGGTGTGGGGAAAGGCAACAGTGTTCTTCACTTGTCCCTCCCCATCTTGCCCCGCAGGTCGCTGTGCTCCCATGAAGAGCATCTCCAGCAGCCTCAAGGAGACCATGAACCCCCACGATATTGTCCAAGATGCGATCCACAACTTCTCCCCAGCCTACCAGCAGTACACCCAGCAGTCAACGCTGGAGCACGGTCCCCCCTGGCGCAATGGCAGCCACGTTATCTCGCGTTCCCACAGCTGCTCGGGCGCCCGCGACAACGAGAAGACCCTCTTGCTGAGCTCCGACGATGAATTCTAGGAGGGGAAGCTGCCAGCACAGGCTGCCATTTTCCTTCTTCTGTTGATTTTTGTGGTTCTTTTTTAATTTATTGAAGCAGAAACACACAAGTCATATCACTTCCTAGAGAGTGCAGACTGCAGAAACGGGGACTTCCCATTAGCTTTTGTGGGCATGGACATGATGAGTGGTGCGAAAGTGGGGGAATGGCCAAGACTCTGTTCTCGAGCCCATTCCTTACAGCAGCAATTGACTGGAATCAATTGAAGCAAAGCTCTGGGGTTTAGGGCTCTGGCATCCCACAGCTGCCCAGCTTGGTGTGGACTGTGACTGGCCAGAGCCTGGAGTTGTGGCCAAAAATGGTTTTGTGTTTTTTTTCCAACTGGATGACCTGGCTTGTATTCTTCTTCCTGAATGGTTGATGTAGGCACAGTTTTCTCCCCGAGCTCCCTGGTACTAACACCTCTGTGATCCTTGGGAAATGTGATAAGGATGCAGCGATAAGCGTTCCTGAGGACCAGAGCCGAGACTGATCTCTCTATAGCCATTGCCTTGAACGCTTAGAAAAGAGCATCTGCCCTTACCTTCTGCTCACCTAGTTGTGCAGTCCTGTACTTGAGTGAGCAGGGGAGAAAAAGGACTTTTGTCCTGTTCCTCTGCACCCTGCATCGCCCCTGCTCCCCATCAAAGCTGATACTTGTTAAAGCTCAGCAGGGATGGAATTGCTGTTTCACAGTGGCAAGCTTTTCCAATCGCCAGGTGTCTAAGCTTTCCATCTCACCTGCTTGCTTCTGTGATTCTAGGATTCTGGTGGCAAGAAGCCTCCCTGGAGCATCCGTCTTCTACTGACAAGACTGAGGATTGGCTGTGATAGCTGGTGGAAGTCTGTAGAGCTCTGGCCCTTTCATCCCTCTTTGGGAAAGGAAGATATGTAAACACTAGAACCTTTTTTCTTCTTGTTTCCTGTCCCCCACTGACATAGCTGCCCCTATTAAAGGTGTGGGTTGCACCATGTAGCTGCCCAAGCAGGTCCTGGTCTTGCAGGTAGCACTCCCCGCACTGGTCATCACTGACTTCCCCTTTGAGCTGCACAAGTTTTGCCCTTAGGCTGGAAGGGATATTGTACACTCCTTTGCTTTTTATCTCTGTAGCTGTTCCAGGCCAAACTGGAGCAGACTTGAAACCTGACATGGTCTGTCTGGTTCAAGTTGTGCCTCTTAGTTTTCCAAGCAGTGGTTTCTCCTGCACATCTCACAGGCCCTGCAGCAACTGCAGTATTACCAAGGATGGAGCCAGAATCCATGGGAGTGGGAAAAGAAGCTTCCCCTTGCTTTTGAGTTCTGTATTGGCCCCTAGGTATTTAGTGGAGCCAAAATAAAAATGATCCCTCTGTAGATCTATCCAGGGACCCAGAAATGCCTCTTGCTTGCCCTAAAATTGTATAGGGTAGGAGCTGGGAAGCACGCTCAAGTACTGTGGGTCAGATGCCCTGTACCCCCATGCAGGAAGCAAATGGAGGAGTTGGAGCAAGCTTCTGTGTTCTTGGCTGCAGTTCCTCTCCTGCTTGATGCCTACCATGCTGTCAGCAGACCTGTGCATTCCCAGATTGCCCCTCATTGCTCTGCTGGGAGAGCAGGGGTCTGGTTTACTGGCTGGAGTTCCCCTTTCCTCTTGTATTCTAATCTATGTGCTTGCTCATTCACTTTCTCAGAGGCAATCGTGAGCGAAGAGCGCCTCATTTCCTCAGCACCCCTGCCAGAAGCCTGTGGTCAGGAGTGGGAGGAAAAAGACTTGAAGAGAGGCAAGTTTGCTCCCTGTCATGAGGTGGATAGGGAAAGGCTTAAGGACAGTGTCAGAGCAGTGTCTCCTTCTGTACTCATGTGTCTGGGAGGGTGGTGAAGAAGGTGGGGGCAGTGGTGCTGACTCTTGAGGCAGGACCAGTGGATCCAGCAGCATCTCTGCTGCTGGAGTTACCCATTTGCACACCTGTGTGATGCCATGCAGTTTATTACTGCTTTTCCTGAACCTATCACTGGTTAAATGGGCACACAAATGCTGGCTGCCAGGCTCCATGTGGGCTTGGTGTAAAACTCCTTCTCCTCACGCCTGGAAAGCAGGACTGAAGATTGAATGGGCTTTCTTTATATCTTCCATGGCTCTGATTAACAGTCCTTTGGGGTGAGTCTCTCTTAGGAAAGAGGGGCATGGGACATGATCCCTTCTTCCCCTTCCCTTGCATTTGCAGGCCTTGATGATGTCCCAGTGTCACTTTGTTGATGTTTGTCCGCAGTCTTTGTTGGCGTCAGGTGGCTGCGTTCTGAACTCTCTGGGGTTGCCCCTTTGAGTCTGAAGGTGATCCAGGCTTGGGGAAGCTTTTTTGTTGTAGTAGTAGTCATTTTGAAACGTATGCTGCATACACGTGCTGCGCGGAGGATCTGGGTATTTTCAAAGCTTCTCGTGTGTAGTGGTTTCAAGTAGAACCCTTTTGCACTGGCTGCCTTTGGAGAGACCTAGTGAAAAACTACTGCCCGAACAACAGCCAACTGCCATGTGCTATAGTTTTGTATACATAGGTATTTTTTGACACCACACGAAGTCGTCTCTGAGCTGCTTGCTCTCCCTCACCCCAGGCACGTGCCAGAGCAAGGACTGGCTCCGACGCTGCTCTGACTTGGAGGAACAAGTAGAAGACCCAGAGCTTGAGACCAAGGTGGCCAAGGCATCCGTGGTCTTGCAGGTCTGCTTGCAGTAGCCCAGGGCCCCAACAAATCTGTTGGTTCCAGGAATAGGCCTTTGGAGCTGCTTTCCCTCACCTGCTTCCCCTCTCCTTCCTTCCTTCCCTTTTTGTTTACCATGTAACATAGCCATGGGATTTGTTTATTATTTTTCCATATAGAGTAGTTCTTTGTATATAAATGACTGAAAAAAAAAGTATGATAAATAAGACAGAGTCACCTAGTTTTGTACCTATCGTGTTTAACTGATGTGAGCTCAGCGACAAGCCGCTCTCTCTCTATTTTGGTCTTTGTGACATTATACTCTGCAGAAATGAGCAAATATGATGACAAATAAAAATATAGAGATAATATAGATTGTACTTAAGCTGCCTCTGCGTGGTGCTGTCTGGATGTCTTCTCTGAAGTGAACTTGAGCTTTTGCTTATGGCGGGGGCTGAGGCTCAATGGGTCTTGTCCTTCTGGTCTTCTTTTGGGGAGGGAACCTTCATGCCATATGAGAAGCAGTGCTTACACCAGCCTGGGGCTGAGATGTCACCGATAGCCCAAGGCAGGAGCAAAACGCATTTGTCAAAACCATGGAGTACAGATGGATCCTGATCTTGGGTGCTCAGTGTGAAACACCTCTAGGAGAAAGGGGGCTGCTGTCTCCGACATAGGTTCGAGTAAGCAGCAGCTTTGCCTTCTATTTCCATGAGCAGTGGTGGGCTGGAGAAGTTCGCAGTGGCAGGACTGCGAACATAAAACCTGGAATCACTATGTGAGCACTCCAAGATGCTGGCAGGCTGGGACCCAGCACTGGGGAACATGCTCATCACTTCCACCTCAGTTCCAAGGAAAGGTGGGTTTTCCCCATGGGGGATGTCAAGCTTCATCTCTGGGCAAGGCACCTACCACACTTCCTTCTCCTGCCGCCCACAGACATGAGCTCTCTGCTTTCCTCCTCGCTGGTGAGGTCACCCTGCAGGGGAGGTTTTGGGTAGCTCTGCCCCATGTCACCTGCCTCTCCTCCCACAGCAGGTGTGAGGGCAGCCTGGAAGGAGTTTTTCTAGTGAAAAGCATTACCTTTCTTAGGAAACAAGATTCAGTGCAGCCAAACTGCTCCTGAAAGCAAAAGCTTTGGGGGATGATGGTCAGTGTTCAGCTGGCTGCCTGAGCCCTTCCAGTGACTACAAACCTGGAGAAGAAAAGGCTCATGTGAGACTTATAAGAGCCTTCCAATACCCAAAGGGGGCCTATGAGAAACCTGGAGAGGGGCTTTTTACAAGGGCATGTAGTGATGGGAAAAGGGGTAATGGCTTTGAACCGAAAGGGGGGAAATTTAGGTGAGACAACAGGAAGCAGTTCTTCCCTGTGAGGGTGCTGAGGCCCTGGCACCCGGTGCTCAGAGAAGCTGTGGCTGCCCCATCCCTGGCAGTGTTCAAGGCCAGGTTGGATGGGGCTTGGAGCAACCTG
>JANRGW010053304.1:0-24170 GCA_024733675.1 Psilopsiagon aymara
TCATGGGACTGGAGCAGCTCCCGTATGAAGATAGGCTGAGAAAGTTGGGGCTGTTCAGCCTGGAGAAGAGAAGGCTGCGTTGAGACCTCATAGCAGCCTTCCAGTTTCTGAAGGGGGCCTATAGGGGCTGGGGAGGGACTCTTCATTAGGGACTGTGGTGAAAGGACAAGGGGTAAAGGGTTCAAACTTAAACAGGGGAAGTTTAGATTGGATATGAGGAAGAATGAAATGTGAATTCTGCTTGCCGCCTATTTTTTTTTTTTTTTCTTTCCAACTCAAACCATTCTCTGAGGCTATGGTTTAATATGGCTATGTGGGCGTTTTAGCATTCTTGTGTGAAAATGAGTGTGTGAGAAAGGTTTCAGTTATTGTAGTTAATTGTTAGCTAACTACTTGAATGTAGCATGACGTGAAGTGGCTTATCCTTTTATCATGGGACTTTTTTTTAAAGTTGAATTTTGTCTCTGTTTTCTCCCCTTGAAAACTTTTTTTGCAATTCACATAAGAAAATGCACTATTTTTTTGTGGTAAAGTAAAAAATCCCATAGAGACAGATACGATGATTGCTCTTTATTAAAAAAACCTCCACAAACAATTGATTGGCAAGAGGTCTGCTTCTGGAAACTTGATAGCTTCAGAAGGAAAAGGCAAATGCAGTGTAATTCTTGGAACAGTATTTGTTCACCATGATGTAGTAGAAGCATCGCAATTTATTGTCTATTTATGCTGACAGAGAAAAGAGTCTGAATGGTATGTGGTGGAGGATACATTGAAAACATTCTTTGCACCATTCTTTACTTTTCAACCGTAACTGTATGGTATTACTTCTGTTGGCTTGTCCTTGTCAATTTATTTGTCACTCCAGATTACTCCTTCCCTTTCTTGCCTTGTGATTAACTTGTTTCAAATTTTATCATTCCACTGTGTCTTTCCATCCATATTATGAGGCCAGCTTTTTCTGGGAGCCTTTACTCCTTTCATAATTTTCCTCCCACATCCAGCGTTTTTGCCTTTATGGCAGGTAGGCCTGTTTCATGTTCTGATGTACACATCTGGTCACTTTATTAATTCATGCATAGAGGCTTATGTGATTGGAAAGAGCACGTGTTTTGAGCCTGAACCCAAAACGAATTGTTACAACTTGGTGGAATCTACACAATGGTCCCAGGCTGGACAGCCCTGGCTGACTTTGGTTTTTTCAGTCCTTTTAATTTACCTCTGTATTGCATTCTAGAGGGTAGAAGAGCACAAGGGTGACTTTACATTTCCCCTTAGTGCCTTGAGTTTCTATTAGAGGCAGGAGCCTATTCTGTCATTAGTTCAGAGGCTATGGTAATTTATCTACCTCCTTCCATAGCTGCAGTTAGCTTGAAGGTGAAGCAGGCAGAGAATATAGTTAATGTTTATAAAATCTGGGCTAAGGAGAGATGTTTTTTTTCCCTAGAAACACTTAAGGAGATACTTAAGAATTCCCTAGAAATACATCGTAGAGCTTCAGAATACAAGTAAGTAAAATCAGTGACTAGCAGCTTTATCCCAGAGAACTCTCCAGATCTCTGGTTTACTCAATGGATGCTACAACACATGAGCACATGAGCAGTAACAGTTCCTTCTACTCATCCCTGCACTCATTATTCCTAAGGCTAAACACAAAGTACACCACTTGATATGTATAATGTATGCTTGTTCTCTTTTAAGATGGGGTAATAGTAACAGAACTTGATGCATTTATTGAGACAAACTGAACTTAAGTCACTAAAAGCGAGCTAGAAAGTAGTACAAACCCCTTGTGTTCTCAGCCCACTAAGTGTGCTTCCATGTTGAAATTGATTTGGAAAAAGGAGTCTGATGTCCACTGGGCATCAGTGGGCACAGTTAAAAAGTACAGCTCATGTGTAGACTGTCTCTGAGGGACCACCTTGGTAGATGTGGCATTACAGCTGGGGCTAGAGCTCAGCTTGGCAGTGATGGGGACTATCAGTTTGGTATTTTACCCTGAGGAAAGGCAGAAAGTTCACCAAGTCATTAAAGTGATTTTTCTGCTCCAGAAAGGTGTTTTTTTAATTGCTGCTACAGACTGGCTGATTTAGATATGTAAATTCTCTTTCTGGTTCATTTTTGCCCCCAGCCACTCATTTGATCTTGACCTAAATTTGAGCCCGACAGTGGCTGTAGTAGAAGGGGAATTTTGAATAGTCTCATTAGTTTGGGATTTTTTTCTTCACTAAGTAGTTATCCTGATGGACTTTATTTCTGTTGGCAATTACTGAAATCTGTGGTCTCTTTCACTTACCTCACCAGCAGTATGTATGAGGGGAGCACTTCTTTTTCCTGCATTGTCCATGGAAACACATCCCACTGCTGCCTCTTGTTTCCTTCAATATCTAATGCTGGTTTTGATCTTTTGCACTTTTTTTTTTGCTCACTTCACATACTGTGAATACATGGAGGTTCCCTGAAAGATGGGAAAGGTCACATTCAAGTCCTTAAGAAGGTATTTTTGATCTCTTTGAGCACACTGTTTCTAATCCCATGTTGTTTGTTTGTTTTTTGTTTTTGAAATATGCATAATTAACTATTTCTTCTGTGCCATGGAAGTGAGTGTCTTGGCCAAGAAAATGAAATTGGAAAGAAATTTGAGCTATCTACTTGTACCTCTCACTCCTAGGGAAGCACACGCAGACTGTATCAACTAGGTCTGTACCTTCTGGGTAAGGTGGCACAGCTGCAGCATTTCAAATGGAGCTTAGGGGAAGTGGCAGGACAAACATCTCTTTGTAGGAGTAAAGAAGTTACAGGCAGGTACAGGAGGCTATAAATTCTCCCACTTCTGAAGCTGTGAATAAGCAGGGTATTTGGGAGTGATAAAAAAATCAGATTCATCTGTCCCTTTAAAACAGGAAAAAAAAAAAAAAATTGGCAGTTAACTTCTCTACATATTGCATCCAGGAACAAACAGTGAAAAAGCTAAAGAGCCATCTTGACAGAGACACTCACAGTGGGAAAGAACTTGTGTACCATATGTCCCCCTACCATCTGTGTAGACTCTCTTCTGGGTCGTGACATCTGGTTCCGTTTTGGTAGCTGGCTCCGATTCCTGTATTTTTAGAGTAAACGGGATTTGATTGTCCTCTGAGACTGAAGAGAATAGACCACACGCTGACTTCTGCAAGAAAAGCCAAGGTTTGTCATAAAAATATGTCTCTGCAGCCTAGATCTGAATGGCCTGGTTCATGTATGTGTGTAAATGAGCCAAGGATGTGCCAGCACTGTCTGCTGTCACTTTAAAAAAAATTGCTAACTTCAGTGTGTTTGACATTTTTGGGTGGCTGGGCCATAAAGTTAGCTGGGTACCCAAATTAGGAGATGAACTGGCTTACCATTGAGGAAAAGATCACGTACAAGAGAGCAGACAGCTGAGGATGGGAAGAGATCAGGGGTCCCAGGGTGAGGGTTGGCAAGGGAATAATAACATCTGCCATAGGAAGGGTCTGTGGGGATCCCCAGACCCTGGAGCAGTGAGCTGCACTGACGCCAAGCTGTGCAAGGCCTCCACCTAGCGATGCCTGATGCTGGAGCTCTCCCCTTTTGTAAAAGGCCACTCTGTTTACATAAGATCCTAACAAAGTTCTGTTGCTAATAATGCCAAGCCACAACACAAAAAAAAATCCCCAGCCACTAAGAGAGAGTCCAAAAAAATAGATATTGTGATGACTGCTGTTCTGAATTACAATGTAATTATTACTTTCAGTGCTTTCCCCATCCTTTGAGGAACTAGCGGGGAATTTAGTGGAAAATGAGAATTTTGGCCTTCAAAACTGTACATCTGTTAATTCACTGCCTCAGAATTAATTGTGAAAGGGTGAGGAATGGTCCTCCATAGAGTTATGTTTCTGTCAGTCTCCGACATATGTCAATTAGATCTGGCTGCTTTATGTTGAACTGCACTTCCCATTGCTTATTGCAAAGAAAAGCCTATGAATGGAGACCACTTCATCTGGGATCTGCATTCCAGGAGATCAGCCATGTGTGATAGCTGGAGGACCACAACTGAGAGTCCAACGGCTCACTTGGTGTGATGAAGTATGGAGAATATGTGCCTAATTTAACTAGTCCACTGAGCTGGTAACAAATGGATCCAATGGTCACATGGTGAGAAAATCTTGAAGTCCGGGATGCTGAAGTGTTTGTAGGAGCTCAGTCTGTAGGTAGACAGCAGGCAAGATTCAGTAGTCCTGGAGTCCTTGAAGAACTGCCCTCATGACAAACAGACCGAGTATCACAGCGTTCCTGGGAGCAGGAAGCACTGGCCAGTTTCCCTGGCTCTGCTAATTTGTGAGTCCAATTTCACAGGCAATGTCTCTGCTAAATGAAATGATCAGTGTCCAGTCCTTTCCTTGGATGGTGTGCCCAGCCCCAAGGGACCTTGCAGACCCTATTTTTCCCTACTTGTGTGTGTATGTGTATATAAATTTTTTTCTTTAATTAATCTAAAGCCATATGGTTTGTAAGTTGAAGAGAGTTTGCAAAATGTAAGTGATTGGGTGTTTCAGAGGCTGTCTAAAGCCTTTACTAAAGTCTCTGTGGAGCCCAATTTTGTACTTGGATTAATGCCTGTCTTAATAGTATTAATAACAATATTAATAGCAATGTTAATAATAAATGCAGCCAAATAAAAATCCTTCCATGCTCAGGGGAAATTATTCTGAGTCCCAGAACAAATGGTGAAGATGAGACTTTGCAGAAAGTGACTAAAGCAATTAGCACAGGATTTCTGGGGCAAAGAGGCTTGTAATGCTATCATCAAATCAAGAAGCTCCCAGTAGCAGCTAGGTTTTGTAGTGTGCACTCAGATGGTAACACTTAAAAGTGTTATGGAAGTATATGCATTAGGGTACATGAATGTCATCTGATGACTGAAAGGTCCAAGAGCTGCCCTGGGATGCCTTCACATGTAGTGTTCAAGCCAGGTTGGATGGAGCCTTGAGCAACCTGGTCTAGTGTGCCCATGGCAGGGAGGTTGGAACTGGATGACCTTAAGGTCCCTTCCAACCCAAACCATTCTGTGATTCTATGATTTCAATGCACAGTGCTGCCAAAGCTGAAATGTTCTGCTCCAGCTGTGGGGAGGTTGTGAGCAGTCATTGGTGTCCTCAGGGAGGCTGGGAGTTATGGGACAGTCAGGCCATAACTCCCTTGAAACCCACCAAAAGAGGCTGACTCTTGTTCACCTTAGACTCAGTGGTATACAGCTACTTCCCACAAAAGAGCACCACCATATTTACATGCCTGCACTTGTGAGTTACAATAGGTCCTAGCTGGAATTGGGCTAGAGTGCTTGGAAGGGGGTGACTATGTACATTTCTCTCAAGGATGTGAATAATACAGGGCTATTTCTATTTATGGAGTAGGGTCCTGGTGGATAGCATGAGATGGTCTTGCACAGGAAATAGGTACTAGAATTCTTGGCCATATCATGATGGGCGTTATATCCAAGTGCATGTTTTGCAGAAGAAAACATGCCATTTTTAAAAAAAACCCTATGACTTCTTTAGCAGCTACAAAAAAAAAAAAAAAAAAAAAGGAAAAAAAAAATCCTTGTAATACTTTACAAGTGTTTAGCGAACTTGACCTAGACCTGACAGCATTTGTTAAAGTCTTTGTGGGTCTCCTGGGGGAGAAAGGAAGAGGTGAGGAGGAATAAAGCCAGCAGCACCCTACATGCTTACTGATTAAGATTGTAGTATTTGAGCTACTTGTGGGATATGTGAAGCAATAAAGTGCCATTTTATCTTTAAATGTACCTCTAGCCACAAATGTACTTACTATGGGTGTATTTTACTGCTCTGGGTTTTCTCTTTGAAGATAACTCCAATCAACCTGATGATCTTCTTTTGATTTCCTGAGTGCAGCCGCCTCCTGGATCACCATGTTCCCTTCACAAGACTCAGTGCTGTGGAAATTCCTTTACCTTAGATACAGGGCAGGTTTTTTTCTTCCCCTAAAAGATCCTAGTTTGTTGTCAGTGAAGTGTTTTCAAGCAGTGAGTACAGAGCAATTTTGAAGGGAACTGCTATTTTTGACCTTTACAGAAAACCTGCCCTTGTATTTCATAACTGAGTGTGGGATGTACCTACCTGCAGGTGATCCTAGCTGCCTTGGGGAGCAAAATGAGGCTTTTGACTTGTGATCAAGTTTGGTTACAGATGCTGTGAGTCTACACATTCCTCTGGTTGGGGGCTTGTAAGGTCTGGAAGGAGATGTGCTGGCTGCAGCAGCTCCAGCTGACCAATTTCTTGGGCCAAGAGCTGTCTTACAGCCAAAGGACCCAGTTTACTTATGAGGGCTGCTGGGAGAAAGAAAGAACACCAACAAGCAGTGGAGAAGAGCATGATAAACCCTCTGCAGAATGAGACCAGCAGCTGACTGAGCCAGGCATTCTGTCTTCCACAGCTGTGAAAGGAGCTGCTGAAAATCCAGCTGGTATCTCAACAGCTGCCCCAAGCCACCGGCTGGCTCTCCAGTTGCCAAGGCAGCCAGGTGGGTTGCTGCTACCTTCTCACCTCACTGCTCTCCAGCACAGGGCCAGAGATGCTCCCACATCAGGTTTCTCTCTTCTTACCAAGCTGCAGCACTGGCTGTACAGATACCTTGTGCTGGCAGGATAATGGGTTTTATCCCCAAGAGCTGGGGTATTTTAGTGTTGTAACTTTCAGAACACAGTAGTGGTTGAGCAGAAGTGAGTTACATTATAGTGGAAACTTTCCTGGAAATCTTGGGGTACTCTTTGCTCTCAGTGTGCTTTGATCTCCCATCTGTCTGTTTGCCTACAAATGCCAGCGTGGAGCTGGTCATATCTGCAGCTACTGGGCCATGGCTAACTCAGACTACATGGATTTTATCTCCAGCACTGATGATGTGAAATCTGAGCTCTGCTGGAACCCTGGGATCAGGATAACATTCTGGTGTCAGAACCCTGAAGTTTCTTTAGTATTTTGCTTCATTTTCCCTTCTGTGGCAACAAACACAAAACCCCATGTGAAACCTGCTGGGTTTTGTGCAGCGTGTTTGGCCTGTGTCATTCTAGTATTTCATGGCATTTTGCCACTGCCTGTAGCAATAGGTGTCAGATGAAGTTATGTATTTACAATAAGATGCTTTTATAATGCTTACTAGGCAAGTTAGACTGCTGGATATCATGAGAGTTGTGACACTTCTTTGCTATTGTTCTGACATATTCTCACAGGTGCTTATTCCCTGTCCTCACCAGTTTGGACCATCCGGCTCACTCTGCCCTGCCCTCACCCACTCTATGATTGCCCTTTCTACTGTGCCAGCACAGCTGCCTGTCTGTGGATCCTGCCCAAGAAACAAACCTGCTGAAAAATGTGGTTTTGCTGGTTATTTGTTAGGCCGATCTGTTTTCTGGACTGTCTGCCATCCAGGAACACAGGAGAAGCAGGGAAGACAAGGGTGGATGACTAGGACGGTATAAGAAGCACTGCTCCTATAGCACAGGTGTGGTAGGTTTATGCAAGCTGTTTGATGGTATGTGTTCTTGTGGCTATACTATTTCCAGCACTCAAGTATGGTCCCTTGGAGACCCCTCTGTAGATTACAGTACACATGTCAGGAACACATGGAGATAATGCCTCTCTTCTCTGGCCACATATTTGGGTTTTAAGGATTTTTTTGCCCTATGAATTTCAGTTGCTTTGGTGGAGGAGTTGAGTGAAAAAGGTTATAACCCATAGTAAGCAGTACAACCTGACACACCAACTTCTGATGACAGGTATTTTCAGCAACCAACACAATTTTTCTCATGTCTGGACCCATTCCTTTACCAAGCTTCAGCACATTCTCAGTGCTGGCTATGCAGCCGATTAAAGAGAAAAAGATGATGGATCTTCAGGAAAGAAATAGCAGCCCTGTGTTTCTCCTTGTCTGAGGACACTGCAGAAGCAGGAAGTCCACACGGATTCCTGGAGAGACCAGGCTTGGAAGAGAGATCCAATAGGAGGTGAATAAAAAGACAAAACATCGCAGGCTCAAGAAATGCCTGGTGCTGAGAGCAACTGGAGGCTCAGATATTACTGCTATGGAGTTATGTTTTATGTTGGATATGATCTTATTCTTTATTTTTCTTATCAGTCCTTATGACAGAAGTACTGAGCTAGATGGTCTGAACCAGCAGAGCTGTTGTTGAGTTTCTGTAACTTTAACTATAAAAGCAATACAAGGATTGAGCTATTCCATCAGTTTGCTACCACTGCTGATGACAAACCTTCTTTCACATCTTTTTTCATGTCTTTTACTGATGGTTTCATTCCATAAATGGCAAGTCTTGGAAACAATAATTTTGTCTGAATTGTAGACTCTTTGAAGTTCATCATTGCCTGCTTCTTTTGTCTATCATTGCCTGTTCCTTCACATCAACAAAATTTGTTGTCATTGTCCATTCCATTGCCTCAATAGGCTCTACAGCTGCTTTTTATCCTAGTAAGAATCTGCCATTTTGCCATGACTTCAGTAATCTCAAGTAGCTGTTTGTTTGTTCATTCAAGATATAGTATTTCCATTGTTTGTCACAGTAAATTTATTTTCTTTTTTTTTTTTTGCCTTTTCAAGCTTTAATGGATCTGAAGGAACCCTGTTTGTAAAAACCACCTGGAAACATTTTGCTGGAGCAGTTTCTACTTTTGTCATCACTATCATATTGTCTAAGACTTCAGAACATAAATATTTATTTTGTCTTAACGAAGATGATAATTTTACTGCTTCCTATTGGATATTATATTTTGACTGAAACTACTGGGTACTTCTTTCTTCTCATTAATTTGCTCAGAATTTCAGTCATAAGAAGTTAGCTCCTTCTTTCCAAACATTGTTTAACTCAAACGACCAAACCAGAAGAAATAGGTGATAGTAATAATTGAATGCAATTGAGCACACTGGTACACAGTAAATTCATCTAACTTTGGCAAAAAAAATGATCCCTGTACCTGGAAGCTGTCAGACTTTTCTGCTGGCATGGTGCAGGGAGATACAAAGATTAGACATAAACGCTGTTATAACAGTATATTTGGAATTGAACTTCTAGAGTCAATATGAACCTCAGAATAGATATGGCAAATACTACTTACAACCTCCTTAAATACCACCTAGCTATGGTAGTAGGCGGAGATGTCTCCTAACAATGATGCACAGATGTTATTTAAGTAGGTTTCATTCTAGGCTTTCTGTTCTCCAGCTTAAAAGGGCAACAACAAGGAAAAGAAAAAAAAAATGAAAGACATAGATAATCACAATTGCTCATTTTCAATTTAGCTGGAACACTGGAAATATTTACTGGCAAATGGAATTTCCAGGAAGGAGTTAAAGGTGAAGTTGATGGAAAATATGGGTACAGGTAGGAAGCTAACTGACTGAAAGGAAACATAACTGAAAGGTATTCCCCCTGAAGTGTACAGTCTCAGGGTTTTTTTGCACATAATCTCATTCCTCTTCATGTTGGCTGGAAGAGGTTATAGCAACATTTGCTACCATACTTAGTTGTTCATTTGAAAGCTGCTGCTTCTGAAATCTAGAAACGTGCCTCTGCTTTCCTCATGCCATTTCTTGAAAATATAGTTGAGGTGTGTGCTTTTATGCTCATCTTCTGTTGTGATGAATACACTAGAAAACCTGTTATAGTCTTGTGAATTTTCTGTTTCTTTTGTTAAGTGCACGTTGTTTCCATCTACATTAAAAGTGTTTACAGAAAATTAATTTTTCTTGTTTGGATTCAGATTTTCTCATCAGACACATTCTCGTTGCGTAATTCAGTATTTTCTGAAACTTCATAAAAAACTACTCCAGAAAGACCTCATAAGATGAACTGAGTATTTTTAAAAAGAACTCAAGGACTGCAGTATCTCCCAGCTGTTTTTCAAAAAGTATATAATGTAGCAGTTGTTCTACAGATGTGTTTCCTATCAGACAGAATTGATCTTCTACTTATGACTGCTCTTAAACTGTGTCTTTCCGTCCTTTAGCATATGAATTCATAGAAAAAGAGTGCTTTTGCTAATGATGTGGAGAGAGATCCAACTCATTTTATGGGTTTATTTTCTGTTATATACTGTCATTTCTGCTGAGCTCTTAAAATTCAAACTTTGTGGTTACCCAAAGGTCAGACCCTACAGCTGAGGTTTTGCTGGAGGAGAAAACCAACCCGACAGAAACTTTCTGCTGACTTTACAGTATCTATAAGCTTTGTGATAGCAGCAGGGGGAAGATCTGTGGAAAGAGCACTTCACACATGCGCTCTCAGTCAGAAAACTTCTGTCTGTGTCACAAAATGAAGATAGATTAATTTGCATGAATGTTGTATTGCTTCTGTGATATCCTGCAGAGCTAGAAATGTCAGTTCCTATGGGCACTGTCTTTGCTGGAATTCAGATGCACACACACCCAAAGGGAAAGGGATTGTATAATCTGGTTAGTGGCAAAAAGCTGAGATCTCCAAGAGCTTCAGAGGGAGTTCTACTCCCCAGATTGGCTGCTCTTGACCCTTACTGTAGAAATAAGTGATAAGAAATGCTTACTTCCACCCCCAGTCATAGTGTAAGCTGGCTGTCTGCCTTCTGAGAATAGGTGCTAACGGAGCAGAAACACCTCTGATAATACAGAAAATCTGGATGCATAGTGCACCCCTGCTCGGCTCTTTATTCTCCCACTGGCCTTGTGGTTAAAGCAGTTAGCAGGAAACTGCTGACCTCTCTTGTCCTATGGGAAAACTTGTTCCTTCAACTCTGCCTAGAACACTTTCTGCTGCTTCTGAGGTACCTGAGGCAATCTACACCTGCTAGTACTGTTTTATTTGTTGAAAGCAAATGTCAGGGAGCCCTCCACTTCAGAGGAGTTAAGAGCCTCATAATACAAATTTCTTATTAATGTCCATCCCATGGACATTTGGCTAGAGTCAAATTCACTCTTAGGTGTTCTCTGGCTTCCACATGATTTTTTAAACTCCAAGATGTAGCATCCCAGTTTCAGTGAGCAGGGTGGAGGGTTCTTCCCATGCTTTGGAATCCTCTAGAGACGGTATAAGTTGTGTTTTCTGGTTGCTGGGTGAGTGCTCTAAACAATAGCCTTCTCTGGGCATTGCAGATTGTCCTTAGTCCAAGATGTAAATGATTTTATAATGGAAATAATTCCTTGTCCTTTCCAGAGGATGGTGTTCTGAGTGTGTAGGGTGCCTATCTTAAGCACAGAAGAGATTTTGATGAATTAGGCAGTGCTGGACATTATGTGTATGGTATTTTTGCCTGAGGTGTGGGTCAGTCCTATTTTCTAAACTCCAATTCAGGCAGTATTCTGCTGGAAATACATGAGTGCTGTAGTATGGCTTCAGAACTGTAGCTCATGTGCTGCTGAGCAGGATTCTCAGGTGAGTGAACTAGGTAAGGTTTCAACAGAGCTCAGTGCTGTGGTATTTCAGTGGCTAGTAAGAAACACCACAGAAGAGACAGCACCAGGAAGTCTGTTTCCCAAAAGGGCTTTGACGTGTCACTGTAACTAGGATTTAGAGAACAGGAAACCATCTCTTGGTATAAAACAATGGGTTTCTCTGCTTAGAAATATGAAATTTGACACCTTACTTTTATTCTCAAAAGCCATCAGTTTCATTGCTTCCTCTCTGAAGAAGCATTTTTCCATATAGCTGCTTTTCTCTCTATTTCTGAGCCACAAAGAATGTTTTTTCCCCCAGCAGATTTTTCTGCTTCAAAGAAGAACAAAAGGGAAAAAAGGAATGAACCTTTTCAAAAATCACAGCTAGATACCTTATGTGAACAGATCTCCAAGCTCTGCAGGAATTCTTTTTTTCAGGGAAAGAAAATTGCTCTTTTGACATTTAGCAGAATTATTAATCACAATATTTGTGAGATGAAATGACTGACAAAATTTAAACTTAAATAAGAGTTGCCTTAACTTTTGTGTTTCCTCTATTTCCCTATTAATGTAAAAAAATAAGAACTGTCATACCAGCTTGTACAACCTCTGCCATGCCATATCCACAGGTTTTTATCCTGTTGCTAACCAAAACCATGAGCCATCAAAACCAGGCAAAATAGAGGATGATGAACCCTGCCTGTGTCCATCATGTGGGATGGACATTCTTAGTTTAAAGCAGCTTTTCCAACAGCTTCAAAAATGGTGATCAATGTATCTCTCCTTAAATTCGTGTCATGCCTTTTGCACCCAAGTCTGCATCTACTTTTGACACCTTCATGTGGCAATTAGTTTTTGGTTTTATTTATGTAAAATATTGCTGTTCCTTGCTTAAACCATGTGCCTGATCATTTAATTTACTTGTTTCTTTTGTCATAACAGGTACTGAAAAATTGTTCCTAGTGCTTAGTCCTCCCTTTCCTTAGCTGCAGAGTGCCAGTCAGTTTGGTTTATCCTTGTAGCAAAGGCTCTCTGTACCTCTGATATCCTTTCTGTTCTTTTTAGTGATGTTTTTCATGATAATATATCCTTTTTGTCACTGGTGAGCAGAATTGTACCCAGAGCTCAAGATAAGGATATGTCACATCAGTATAACATTTCCTGTTTTGCTCTCTGTTCTTTTGCTAATAACTTCTCACAATCTATTTGCCCCCTTGGCAGCTGCTGAACATTAGGCTGGTTTTGGAGAAAATAAAAAATGACCCTAAGATATTTTTCCTAGGTAGTGAAAGCTGATTGCTTTCTATGTGTTGGTAAGATTATTTCTCCAGTAACAGCACTTTGTGTAGATCAATGGCTAGCAATAACTAATGAAAGCTAAAGGACAGCTGATCTCATGGGATTTTCCACAGAAAGGTAGCCACTGCCCAATAGCAATCATTCTGCTACAGGCTTGTCTGATGCAGTGGTCTTTGCTTTTCAATTAATTTCATGTGA
This sequence comes from Psilopsiagon aymara, assembly GCA_024733675.1. Lineage (NCBI taxonomy): Eukaryota > Metazoa > Chordata > Aves > Psittaciformes > Psittacidae > Psilopsiagon > Psilopsiagon aymara. The sequence goes on from JANRGW010053304.1 coordinate 12,931, forward strand.
TCTAGGAAATTTCCAGCATTTGGGTCCTTTCCTAGAGCCTCAGTCCTGGACCGGTGTGTCTTGGAGCCATAGGTAGTCCTGCTGTTGGGCTCCAGTATGCAAGGCTATGATGTGGTGGGAGGACAGGGAGATGTACTTGCTCATGTTGTACAATGCATAGCACACTCTTCACTGCTAATGTGGGAGGTCTTGGAGAGGCTTGCTTCTGCAGCTCTTGAATGCACTCAGGTCCTCAGGAGCTGCTAGCAGAATGTGCAAGCTCTGTTGCTGGCCATGGAAATGAGGTAGAACAGACATTGCTAATCAAATGCTTTTGGGTAAAAAACCCACCCATGAACTGACCTCAATTTCTGGTTGAATTCATTCTGAGGACTCATATTTCTAGTGTAGGCATGGATTAGCTGTGGGTTAACCTTTTCATGAGGGCACTGGAGAAGCTTGTGCTCCACTACCTCAGTGAACTGCCTCTCAAAAGTCATCCAAATTCCAAAGAAGAAATGCCTTTAAAAAAATGTTTGCCTAATTTGGAGTGACTCAACCATTCAGCACTGAATTTCTGTGTAGTAGTGGGTTGCCCTTATACTGTCCACATCCTGCAGGGAACCAGGTGAGGTAGGGCTTCTTTGCATCTTCCCAGCAACTGCTGCTTCTTAATGGTGCCTGGTAGGCCAAATTTTTGGACACAAAACCCTCTCAGATGTGAAGAAGCCCTGTTGAAGACCTGCCTGGATTTGCAATAAGCCATTGTTATATAGAGGTTTGTTTTCCATGTAGAATCCTACAAACATGAGGACTTTGACCTGGGACACAATAGAAGGGTGAGCAATCAATGCACCAATACTGTTATGCAGGGGGATGAGAACTAACAGCTCATTTCAGACTTACGGGAGAAGAAGCTTGGTTCCTGGAAATCATATGGAGAGCTGCAAGGTTTTCCATAGAGGAGTCTTGGTTAGTGGGAGATTGTATTGAGTGTGTATTTCCATGGTGAAAGAAACACGCACGAAGCATTGGGTAATCAGTGCTGATAGGAACTCTGCGTGCCATTTGGTATCTCTCTCTGCAGCTGTCAGGCAACTGTCTCTGTTCCCAAAATTTCTTGCAGGTGGCCAAACTGGACACATATAATTCTACAATAAACACCCCAATTACTTACATCCTCTGTTCTAGTTTCCATGTAACCAGCTGCTGGAGTCAGAGCCAGAGAAGGCTTTCATGCTCATAGCCTTCCCTGCTTTGAAGTCTGAGGATTAGGCATTGTAAGGATTTCTGAACTCCAGGAGGGGACTCTTTGGGGCATCTGTCTGATTCAGCTATAGAAAAACTAATATAAATATTATATTTTTTATGATTCTGGAAAAAAATAAGTTGAGTGACATTCATAGGAGAAGCTCAGAAATTCTAATTTTCATGGCAAGTTTTCTTTTTTTCGCCAAATAATTTAAACTTTCAGGGAATGCAAACTCCAAGTTGCAGCCAGATCTGATAGTAAATACAATAATAATCACAATTAATAATATACCACAAAAATTGTCACAAAAAATGTTCTTATAAAAATCCAGTATAGAGAAAAATAAGATTTTTTTCTTAAATAGTGACATTATCAAAAATATAAATAATTTTTACTGCTAAAGCTCTGCTTCTGCATGCTGTCACTGTGCCATGACCCTCTTTAATCAGTAAGATATTAAGTTCCAGTAATTCGTATCCATTAAAGAACAAAACAAGACTATTTAGTAAGAAGTCATTATGAACAACATCCTTTATCAACTAATTGTCTTCAATGCATTTTCGGAGAATCTCAGTTCATTTTAGTTACGTAAATTAACAAGAACTATGTCTTTCGCATCTGAGTTATGATTTCCAGAATGCCATGTATTTGTAAAAGCTTCTTCCTAAGAAATCCTGTAGAAGAAGCTCATAACTCTCAGGGAAGAGGTCAGATAGGAGTAACAATGATGTGCTAAACATCTGTTTCCACAGTAATGGGAAATAGAGTGGGTGCTGCACAGGAGGAGGTTAGCTTTCTGTGCACTATGAGTGGAGGGCTGACTGTAAGGGGCTGGGACTTTTGGAATTAGTCTATGCTGCTGCACCACGCAGAGACCTCTTGAATCTAATGATCTTCAACTTAATCTCTGGAACATTTCATTTAGATATATCTTGTATGTACCCTGAAGCTGGACACAGGAGGACTGGTTTATTCAGCTTTCTTTTGTGCGTAAACTTTGGATAGGTTTCTTGCCCAAAGACACTTGCCTGCTCAGACTCATTCTCATCTCTGTATTGAAAGGCATTCCGGCATCTGAGGACAGGACAACCTGTGGGAATGGAAGGTCCTGGCGAGTCGGTGGAGTATTTATTTCCATAAGAGCAACAGATGTACTGCACCAACCCCCTCTCTGGTGGGCTTGTGGTCTCCCCACAGGGATCCTGCTGTCGGCCCAGTGACATTCAGAGCAGCTGCTGTTACTTTGCTTCTGGATGGCTGTATCCACACTCTGTGGGATGGTAGTGCAGCTGCTTTCCTTTTGGGGCATGGCATGGAGCAGAGAAATTGAGAACTTCTTTAGAAAGAGAATATGATTTTAAGATACAACAACTCTGGTGATGACATTAAGATTTTTGTTTGAATATTGTCTTTGGCCTGATGAGCATAACGATCATTGTTAATATCTTTTATGAACTGCTGGTGGTCACATAGCTTTCCAAGTAACATATCAGCGTGCAACCCAAAGGAAAATACATGACAGCCACATTAAAAAGAGCAGATATAATTACTGTTACTTTAGCCAATTTCTTCCTTCAAGATGTTCTCACCTCCATTTTGCATCCTCTGAACTTTATCATGCTAGCTGGCAACTACAGTGGAGCTGAAAATCTGATAAGAGACTTAATATAGAATGACACAAGCCTGAAGTCAGAACTGTTTGTTCTGTTGAATTCTGGATTCTCTGGCCCCTTACAATACAAACCCAAATCCATATTGGTGGAAAGAAGGAGAAAGGTGAGTATAATGAAAATACTGATAGTTTTGTAACACTTAAAAATTCTTGTTTATCTTTTTCTGTCCACATGCATGTTTTCATTTACTCTTGTGTGGGACCTTGCCATGCTAATTGACCTTGTCTGGCCGCCAGGGGCCCAACAAGCTGCTCTATCACTCCCCCTCCTGAACAGAACCTGGGGAGGAAATAGTACGAAAAGTGTGTGGGTTGAGGTAAAGGGAATCATTCACCAGTTACAGTCAAAGGCAAATCCCAGACCCAACTGCCTTCCCCCCACCCTTCCCTTTTTTCCAGGCTCAACTTCACTCCCAACTCTTCTACCTCCCTCCAGGGGCACAGCCTGCCTCACCGGGGTCTGCACCACGGGCTGCAGGGGAATCTCTGCTCTGGTGCTTGGAGCGCCTCTTCTCCTTCTGCACTGACCTGGTGTCTGCACGGCTGTTTCTCTCACTTATTCTCAGTTGTCTGTCACAGTTGCTGTGTAGCAGCTTTTACTCTCTCCCACAGAGATACTACCAATGTCACCGATGGGCTCAACTTTGGACAGTAGTTGGTCTGCCTTGGAGCCAGCTGAAACTGGCTAAGTCCAACATGGGGGCAGCTCCTTCCTTACATTAGCCATCCCCTCAGATCTTGCCACATAACCCAGTAAACTCTGGTTAAGCATGTGGCCCTCAACAGTTTCTTTTTGTGATGACTGTCTCGAACTTCTCAGTAAAAAGAACCAAGAGAGCTATTTAGGGACCAGCCCATTTGTCTTTATCACAATGTGGGTGGTAATAGAACTGCATGATTAATGTTAAAAATCAGGGGCAACTTTTACCTTGAGGGAAGAGGAGTCCGTTCCCATTATAACCCTTGAAAAACTTTTCTGATTTTTATTTTGCACAAAGCAAGAGGTGCCTATGCTGGCCACAAGTAAGGCACAACACAGAGGAACAGGAAGGGCACTGCAATGTCATTAGGGTGGATCCCCACCAGATAAGAAACATTAGACCTATCATGCCTATGGGCACACCCAACAACAGCTTCCCCCACAATCCCACCATCTGCTAACTCCACTAGTGCTCCACTAAGTGTTGGCCTCAACAAATGTAGATAGTGAAACATTTCCTGCCAGGATTGCTTCTGTCCAGGTGTCCCCTATAGCATGCAGTGACAGTCTGCAAGCAGGGTGCAGAAAAATGTACACAGCAAATATTTCCTGGCTATTAAAGGAGGTATTAGACAGCCAAGACTAATACTCTGCTAGGCTAAGCACTGTTGCTTGGGCTAGAGTGAACCCTGATGTTGCTGAGTTGCTGTTTTCCTATCTCTGCTTTTCATCTCAGGATTTTATCTTTATTGTGTCATCAGTTTTACTCTTCAGTGCTTGCACTCCTAACTCTTTTCTTATCAACAACTTCATTTAATCTGGGGTTTCAGGTTTGGTATCTTTATCTTTTTGTATGGCTTTAACTTGCATACTTTCCACAGTTCATGAGTCATTTTGCCAGCACAACTGAGTTAAGTTCATACAGCCATGCGGCACCAAAACCAGCCATCACAGACACATCAACACAGGCAGCTGAGTCTCTGGGCCATTGACTCCTCATGCTGGTAAGGACCTGAGTGGCTAACTATAGCCTCTTGATGCCAATACCAGATTTTTCTTGAAGGTCTAACACTTAGTGGCAGCTCCACTAAGTTCCCATAAAACTCTTCTAGTGCTTCACTACCTTTCCTGTTAAAAGATTTTACCTCCTCTCTTGTCTAGCTATTCCACACTTCAGTTTAAACCCATTACTACTTTACCTCTTTGCTTGAAAAATATGTTCCTCCTGTTTGCTGAAATATTCTGCATGCAGGCTGCCAAGAGAGCAGCATCTAATTCATCAAAGACAATTCTTGACGTATTTCCATCAGCACATTTTTCCATACACTTATCAAACAGGAATTTTTTAGTAGCTGGGCCAGAAGTTAAGAAGCATTCTACATTGACTGTAGTTTCTTAAGAAAGCTGCAGATGGCTTTTGCTCAGCTGGAAACTATCCTCTTTAGCCAGGAGCTCAGTTTCCCACCTGCATTATGCTCTGGAAACAATCTGGGCATGAGGAACAGACTACAGGATGAAGGGCTCTTCTGACGTATGGAGCAGCAAAATGACTGTCTCTGATTTAAGTTTCAGTGGGCTTTATGACAGAAGAACTTATTCTGTGTACAGACAATGGAAGTTAGCTTGACCTGAGTATATTTAACTTCTCCCTAAAGGGACGTGTCATTGTGAGAGGATGCTGAATCTACCAGTGAATGTAGATGCTTGCTCCAGACTTCTTACCTGACACAAAACTGCAGTGCTCCAGTGAGCTTTTCAAGGGGGGGGATCTGAGCTGATCCTGACTGGTTGACCAGAGCATTGTGAGATTTTGTTGTTGTAGGGCTTGATTTTGCATTTTCTGCATCATGTGTAAAATGCAGCCCCCAGACCCCTTCAGAGGAAAAGCTGTACCAGGGACTGGGGAAAGCATGGGTATGACATCAGTAAGATTTTTGCTACATCTTTGTGTATTGTTGTGGAGTTGCTGCATGCTGACAATGGAGTTCCATGAATACTGGAAGTGATAAAAGATATTCATAATTCTGCCAGGGAAAAATAAGAGTTAGAATGATCATAGTATAAAATCTGTTTGGTTGAAGGGAGAATTAACAATCAATTCCCAAAACATCTCTAGGGGTTATTCTGCTAAGATGTACAGGCTGATTTGTCCTTTGGAATTTGGCTGATTTGGTACTGAAATTGTCTGCTTAGGCTGGCTGCTGCACAAGACGGGACCTTTGATCTGATTGGTCCAGGTTTAGTGCTGAAGCTTTGAAGGCTGCTCAGCAGGCTTGAACAGTGCTCCTTAAAAATGCCTTTCTGACATTTGGTGGCCCATATGGTCTCCTGAATACCTGTTCTTGTGGGCCACTGTACACAGGATTGTGTCCACTCCTTGCTCTCTCAGAGTTCGGCATTTCCTGTGGAGCTGCTCTGCCCCTCCAGCCTTCTTTCCCTCTGAGAATTAATTTACTTGCTGGTGCAGACAGCTGATTTCTCAGCAGCCTTCCTTTAAAAACTTCAGTGAAGCACATTCCTTCATTAAAAACTGTTCCTGCTGCTCCAGCGGGTTTTAGAGCTGTTCTCCTGGAACTGCTGCCCAACTAGACCAGGCAAAGCTGTCACTGTTTTCAGACAAAATCTGTTTCAAAGCCCCCTCAGCTGACTGAGTGTCCCTTCTTTGTTCTCCCCAAGCATAGCAGGGGGCTTGGAACTAGGAGATCTTAAGATCCTTTCCAACCCTAACTATTTTATGATCCTATATGAGAAAGCCAGTAACCAGCCAGCAGATTTACTACTCTATAATCAAGTGGAATAAGTTATGATAAATGGAAAACCTACGCTATTGGTAAAAGATAACTGATTAATTGGAATGATGAGATGTCATCTCTGATGGGTACTTAAGTTTGCAACAGTAATTTGCATGTTTTGCTCTACTCAGTGGGAGGTGTCACAAAATGAAGCTTTATATCTTGCTCTTACAGATAGGAATTGCACAAGCCAGTTAAAAAGAGTTCCCAGTAATATCTGATACACACAACAGCAGAGAAATCAGTGCAAAGGACACAGCCACAGAGAGCAAGCCACGTTTCTGCTTTCTTATTTTCCAGATGGTAGGTCGAATTTTTATATTATCTTAAATGATAACTGAAGTGTTTTATAAGAAAGTTATTTCAGTTCACTTAAATGCTTCTTTATCTCATGAAAATAAAAATAGGTTAAAATAGTGACTATGGTTATGTGCTAGACAAATAATTTTGGGGCCAACATAAAGATTTACCTTACAATGAAATGTATTTAGAAATGGATTTTCTGTCAGTTTTCTGGCAGATATTTTTACTAATTATTCAAATACACAGAATGGTGCAGTGACTTTTTCAGGGTTTAGTATATTTTTGCACTTTTTTGCTTTAATATACTTTGTCAGAATAATGTGTATATTAATTCTATCCTTTCCATGCTTTAACATTGACATTCCTAAATTTTACACTTGCAGCTGTAACTAGTGTAGGCGTTAACAACTGTTGAGTGCTGCTTCTGGAATATGTTCAATGTTACTGTTGCTATTTTCATAGCCCATTTTTAGTCAGAATGGGTTTTCAGGTTTGATAATGAAAACAGCTTTTAGAAGGTGAACGAATGAATTCTAAGTCTGTTAAGCTTTTTAAACCAGAAATTGCAATAACATTTCCAAGTCTTGTTAATATGCAAGGTATAGTACTTTTATAATGTTTGCTTACTTACATAAGCAGTACTATAAACAGTTTGTAGCCAAATACAATTTTGGAAAGAAAATTACAAATACATTACTAATACAGCTGCCTTGGGGAAAGCAAGGAGTTAAGCCATATAGACTACTGCTTCTCCAGCCTGAGAAGGGGGCACCCAGTTCTTCCTTTTTCCTTAGATATTGGATCAATAGGTGCTAGGTTTTGACATAGGTAGTTATTCCAAATCTATGTACTTGGATCTGTTGATTTTTCTGCATCATACTGAAGTTTTCGTAACAGAGGAAAGCTCATAACGTGCAGCTATTCTGAGCTATAGTAAGAAAGAGATATATGGAAAATGTTTCCTTATCTTTTTTCCCCTGGATAGTAGCAATCTAAATTTATGGCATACTGAGGATCCAAAAATCTGTTACGCATGTTCTGCTTCAGACAAATGTATTATCACATAAGTTCCAAATAAACTCTCAAAAGCATAAAGAAAACTCATAAGTATTTCCAGAAATTATGGCCTTTTTCTCTCAGGGTTTAAAGCTACAGGAACTTCTTCCTTGTGACTGTGGGATGTGGGGTGTTTTAATGCCTTTGTCTTGTGATTCATAATACCCTGATTGTTTGAGCTAAGCACCATGGATGTGCTTTAATTTTGCTTTGCATAAAGTCACGCCTCAAGCTGTAAGGCGCTAGTGAAGCAGTCTTTCTCCTGCTATTTGCTGTCTAGAACTGCAGCCTCTGCCTCCCTTTTTATGGAGATAATTTGGCACTTTGCTGCTGGCTTTGGAAACTGGAAACAGAATCATGTTCTTCTTTTGATTGCCTGAATTCTTCTATTTTCAGGGAACATTCCTCTTTAATTAGAGCCCCATATACTGCATGTATTCATACATGCAATCCCCAAAGTTTACCTAAACTGTCGCCAGTACATGGCAACTTAAAAAAGGGGGAAAAAATCAATCAAGACATCATCAAAGTTAGATGGGGAGAATCTGTCCTTTAGGACAACTCTTTTGCACTGATTTGGTGCAGGCTGGTAGCCCAGTGTGTATAAGATCTCTTGAAGACAGAAGGCTGAATACAAAAACTGGCAAGTACGCAGATAAGCAAATACAAATTTCTCACTCCTGGATCATTCTGTCCCTTCTTAGAAGAGTTGATGAGGGCAAGTATTGGCTGTCTATTGGACAAAGCTGTATCTCAAAAATGGAGAAAGCATGGCTCCATGCAACTTTTTGTTAAACACCTACAAATAAAATATCAAATGAGAAAGAACCTCATTTCAGACTGTCTCCAAATCTAGTCTATGAAACTGGTTTTCCTTTAAAAATCAGTTGGTTTACTTTTTTTCATCTTGTTGAAGTATCTGCTTCCTTAAACAAAACAGCACTGAAAAATAGTAGGAGAGTTGGTATAACTGCTGGTATAAAACCCTGTTAGGGGCAAGTAAGTTTGTGAAAGAGAACTAACCACTTGAAGACAAAAGGCTCCCAGCAGAGCAGCAATATTCTGAATATTTTTATGTCTATTTAATTACTCTAATTAAATTTTATTTATTATTCACTTATCTGATTCTCAGGGTCTGTTTGGAGACTTCACTGTGGAGCCTCAGCTGATTAGATGTATCTAATCTCAGTTGTATGAAGTAGCCCTGGTGCAGCTAGTGTTTTGAGTATCATGTTTGCTTATGTGAATAAACATACATGTGTTTTGTATGCTGTAGGCAGTCAGCATCTAATAGCACAGTGTGCTGGTAGCCAGCATAAATATCTTTTAAAAGGATTCACCTTCCCTTGCTACATCCTATAGTTTGGATTATACCCTGCTGCAGTCCCAGACATGTCAGTCAGTCTCTCTCTGGAACAAGCGAGCCTTTCCAAATGTATTTGGGTACCAAAGAGTTGAAAGTCAGCTTGCAAAACTGGCCATCTGACTGATCAGAAGGACCTTTTAGGAAGAAAAGGTCTCTTCTGCATAAACCACTGCTGATTAGCAAAGTCACAAGAATATCAAGGTGGCAGATTATTTGGCATGATCAGTAATGGCTCCTGTAAACTGCAGTTGAAAAAAATTAAATTCTGTGAGCAAAACCAAATGGGATATAACGCTAACCAAAGCTGATTTGAACCAATAAGATTAGGTACAGCGAAAGGTAGTGAAAAATAGTGAAGTAGAGGAGAAATTAGTGCAGAGAATGAAGTGGTGGTGCTTCAGAGCAAACCTAATAATGAGGCTCAGTGAAACCATGCCAAGGAAAATCACTTCTCAGAAAGATTAGAGCTAGATGGAAGCGTTTAGATTTTACCCAGAGGGACAGAAACAGAACAGGTAGATATCTCATGAATAGTGGAATTGAGGTGCTCAGTACAGAATGCCAGAGAAACTTTCATCACTTGCTTTTGATGAGCTGTTCAAGAGACTGAGACACCATGTATCTACCAAATGTTGCTCACATCAGCTGAAGAGCAAACTGGTTTCCAAATATGTGAAAGGCATTTGCACCTCCCTGTTCTTTCTCAGGAGAACATGGAGTCATGAACTCCTATATAATTTTCAACTGTGATTAAAGTAGACTTCAGATGATGAATTAAGTCAACAGAATTGCTGGCAAATACAGATCTGTTTAAATCCTGAACTATATCCAGGCCTCTAACAATTGGGATATGTGAAACTCAGCTCTGAATTCTTACCTGCCAATCTAGTTGAACCCTGATAGTGTCAGAAATAAGTTCTAGGAACAAGACTTCTGCTCTAAAGAGTGAACAAAGACAAGTGATTTGCTGCATTGATGCTGTGAATTTTGTTGTGCACTGTTTTGCTCTACATCTTTCTCTGCTGAGGACCTATCCTGTCCCTATCATCCCCTGAACCCTCTTCTGGACCAGCTCGTTCATGTTGTCCACAGCAAAAGTACTTATATTTGTTTAGGTGAAAAGCACCTTCCAAAAACCCGTTAAACTGGCCTAAAATTTCCTTAAAATTAAAGAAATCAATAGGCTGCAATCTCTTGTATGTGATGCTTTTCCCCAGCTCTAATGAAAGCAAGCAGCACCTCATGCACATTGTTTCTGCAGCCTCCTGACTGGTCATTCACTTTGTGTAAAAGGCATCAGCCTTGCTGGAATGGTGCTATAAATATATTGATACCTACACTGAAATTCTCATGTTTTTCTCTTCCGACACTAAGTTTTGTTATTATTTTCAAGAGTTTAAGAATAAGCTTCTGGGTGTTATTAAACCTTCTAAAAGAAGAAACTTTCTGTATCAGTACAAACCCAATGACATTTCTGAAAGGTCAAAATTGAGTTTGTTCTGAATTTCAGACTTCACAAAAATGTAGGTCTTGATAAGGTCTTTCAGACTTTGTTTAGTCTGGAAATCTTTGGCACTGCAATACAAATGCTTTGCAGCAAGTGTGATGACAGTACTTACCTTGCCTATATGTTTCTTGTGTATTTTTCACTCCTCCTGGTGTTCACTATCTGCAAGATAAATTATAATGAATTTCTAACTTGATCCCTCTTGAAAATTTGTCTTTCATCTGTAGTAGCATGAGACAGCTTCTTCCTCCTCCATGATACTAGAACCCACCACTGTGATCTGAGGTAAAGAACAGAATTCAAGCAAAGGGTTTATTTAATGGTAAACAGAATGCTTACAGCTCCATAGAATAGCTGGATTGTATGTCTGCTGTCTCCTGAAATGCTCCTAGATTGGGTCAATTTAATGTCCATGGACAAAAAGACAGTTTCTTTAATAAAGGAGTTTTGCTGGCTGCATTGCAAGGTGTGAATTACAACAGGCAGATATCAGTTAGAGTTCAACCATGCCAAGTGCAAGGTCCTACACCTGGGTCGGAGCAATCCCAGGCACAGCTACAGGTTGGACAGAGAAGAGATTCAGAGCAGCCCTGTGGAGAAGGACTTGGGGGTG
>JANRGW010053307.1:0-15834 GCA_024733675.1 Psilopsiagon aymara
ACTGGCAGTGTTCAAGGCCAGGTTGGACAGAGCCTTGGGTGGCATGGTTTAGTGTGAGGTGTCCCTGCCTATGGCAGTGGGGTTGGAACTAGATGATCTTAAGGTCCTTTCCAACCCTAACTATTTTAGGATTCTATGATTCTACCTTAAGGTCCTTTCCAACCCTAACTATTCTATGATTCTGTGATTCTGTGGCAAAAGAAATGCATCCCTCTATAAAGAAGTATGTTCCTGTCACAGAGATGTGGAGTTATTACAACAGAAAACAAATTTAACCTGAAATTTCTTTCTTACATAGGGAGCTCCATTAGACCTTGCTTCTTCCCTTTGCTTCATCACCCTTCCCCCTGACTGTAAGTAGGGGGGAAGCAGCTCATCCCTCAGGAAGCAGGGATGCTGGGAACAGACAGAGCAGAATTGTTAGGCTGGGGAGAGAAAAGCTGACACAGGGTTAGTATCAGAGAGTAAACATCTCACAGAGTGAGAGCACAGCCACAGGTGGACTATCTTGGTACTTCCAGCTTGTTTCATTAGGGTCATGCCTATCCAAGACCTTTTGTGTGATTAATGCTGTTGGCCAGGCCTGCAGGTGACCAAGTGAGCATGCAAGGCTGGTAAACTCTATTGAAGTCTTTGGACTAGTGACTCTTCTTCCAGTCCTATTTTCCTAACATTTTTCTCTTTCCAGCTTCTCTCCTGTCTCCTAAAAGCAGTGATCGCTGGTATATGAAGAATTTCCAAACCCCCCATGCACATAACACCAACCCGAATTTTCAGAGTGACAGAAAGATTTTCTGTTAAAAGGACAAAGCAAAGAAACAAGCACTGACCTGATATTTTCTACACCTCATTTTTTTTTTCCTATATTGATACAAAAGGGGTATGGGAAGGGGCACACTCTCTTAAACACAAAACCTAGCAGCTTTAGAATTCCACAACAGGAAAGATAATAACTTTTGGTTTTGGGTTTGTTTTTTTTTTTTTTTTAAATATCCTTTACCTTTACCCACCGCTTATCAATACCAGTATTGTCATACCCACACTAAATCCAGTAATCCCATCCTCTCAGCCTTGCTGCCTGATGCTTTTTTCTGTGACTTAGTGTGTTTTTAATGAGATCACATAATTCTTAGAGCAGCAACTTCGTGTTTTGACTCTTACAGGAAATTGCTTGGCTCCTTGGGGGGGCTGACTAAATGACAAGCGCAGTAATAACAAAACAACTGATTCTCTTCAACAGGAATTGCAGAGAAGAACTGTTGAGTCAAACACATAAGAGTGAAAGCACATGATCAATTTGAAAGGAAACAAACTCTTCTATGGAGGAAATACTGATGAAAACTGTTCTTTTCATGAATAGTTTTGAAATTGAGGATCAAAAAATCCTAATAATTGTCAGCTTTGCTGTTATTGGAAGGAAAGGTCTATCAGAGGATGCAAGCAAAAGAAAGTGGAAAAAGCTGGCTTTTATCATATGGACAAAAGGAGAGGAAAGTGTCTGAAACCTTGGCTCTAGAAGCTTGCTTTAACTTACACCTTTTTGTCCTGGTAACCTGAGCTCAAATGATTCACCCTTCTGATTCTAATTTCAGGTTCTATAAGTGAATTTAATTCATGGTAGATTAGATTAGTCACATATCTAATGACACTAAGGGAGATTCATTTCTGGGTTGAGACACTCTGAGGTCTGGTCTATACAAAATGAGCCCTTATGTGCCACAGCTTAAGTTCCCAGTCCTGTTACTGAGAATAGCCTAGTCTATAAATGAGTGTGGGGCAATTCAGGTAATGCTAAATCATACTGAAATTAAGTGTTCTTTTGGGCCTCCTCACTCTAAACTATACTTCTGTTAATTTTTGGAGCTGAGACGTCAAGTGTTAAATTCAGATATCCACACGTAGACATCTACTGCCACCTAGGACACCACAGGATATCCTTCTGAGCCTCTAGCTCCTGGACCAAAAAGACATAGGTTCTGTGCTAAATCTGACCATCCTACTGGGTGTCCTGAACTCTCCATGGCATCTCAAGTGGCATGAGACCTTTGTGCAGAAACACCAACCTCAGCCCCTGGGCCACATCTGGATATACCTAGATGTAAGAGATGGACTTTTTTTTTTTTTTTTTACTTTAAAACATTACAGCTAATTTAGGTTCAAAATCATTTTTACTGCTAACTGAGAGATGAAGGATGGGCCTTTTTTGTGCTCCAGCATGGGCTCCTCTCTCCATGGGGCCACAGGTCCTGCCAGGAGCTGCTCCAGGACAGGCTTCCCACAGGGTCACAGTCTCCTTTGGATTTCCCCATGCTCAGGCATGGGGGTCCTCCCTAGGCTGCAGGTGGAGATCTGCTCCACTGTGGACCTCCATGGTCTGAAGGGCACAGCTGCATCACCATGGTCTGCACCATGGGCTTCAAGGGAATTCTGGCAACCGGAGCATCTCCTCCCTCCTTCTTCACTGACCCTGGTGTCTGCAGGGCTGTTTCTCTCACATATTCTCACTCCTCTCTCCAGCTGAAGTTGCATGAGTGTTTTCCCCCCTTCTTACCTATGTTATGCCAGAGGTGCTACCACTATCACTGATGGGCTCAGCCTTGGCCCAGCAGATCCATCTTGGAGCTGGCTGGCACTGGCACTGTCAGACACAGGTAGAAGCCTCTAGCAGCTTCTCACAGAAGCCACCTGCCCTCCTGCTACCAAAACCTTGTCACAGAAACCCAGCACCGGAGAAAACACTGAACAGCTTAAAGACTGAGTAAACAAAGTGGCTTGTCCACAGTTTAGGGACACCAGTAAAAATGTGCATATTTTAAGGGGAAAGCTGTGTGTGTTGTAAGTGTCTCTCGGGTTTGTGGTTTTGCTTTAGCAAAATAATATAACCACTGCAACTGGCCTTTCTCCAAGCAGCAGGGGCAAACCAATGTTTTTTAGAGGCAGCCTGTTACAACATGAGTAGGATGTACCCATTACTGAAGCCCTTGAAATTTTCAGAAACCTGTTCAGCCTTTTTTGTTAACCTGGCATTGTACCAGAATACTTTCAAATCCACTTTCCAGCGCAAGGGAACCATCTCACTAGGCATCACTGAATACATACTTAAAATTCAGCCAAAACAAAATATGTCACTTGCCTGGTGTAATATGACTTCATGATACAGGACTTTGAACAACCTGATGTAGTGGAAGGTTGTTCCATGGCAGGGGGTTGGAACTAAATGATCTTTAAGGTCCCTTCCAACAGAAACTATTCTGTTGATTCCATGACTCTGTGATCTGGATAGATGCTCATTATACTGCATGTTCTTTATGATCAGTTTTGACAATGTACTACACTTGGAAAATGGAAATGCTCAATTTAAACTGACTCTTAACATATAGTTAAGGGAAACATTTCACATAGGTTTTAAGTATTGATCAACCTTTAAATAAACTGTACAAAAGTTAAAAGGGAAAATATAGTATGCTTAGGATAGGAACTACCTAAGCCGACTTTAGTCAAGCATCCTAATATCAAGTATTTAACCTAAGCTACTTGCATAGATTCCATTTACAGTCAGTGGTGAGAGGTAAGTGGGTAGTAAGTACCTGCAGGGGGTAACTCAACACACCTGTTATAAACACATAATTTAGGACAAAATGAAGTAGTGTTTGCAGATGCCCTTCTTTACTGACTTAAGGGGAAGACTAGAACACTGCTGCAGAAGATACTTCTAAATGATTAAATGAGGAGTCATTAATCCTTTCCTTATGTGCTAAATATAACTTATATATAAAAGATGAAAGGAGGATAAGACAGATCTATCTTGTATATTTGTCTGCAAACAAGGCTAAATACTAATGGAATAAATGTGGGCTTCATTGTTACTGGATTAAGAAAGAAAAAAGATGAACTTTCTTATAAGCAAAATTCATGTAGTAAAGATAGATCATAAATTCAAAATAGCATTGATGCTTGATATTTAGTAGTATAACTGAGGTAATAACTTGTCCCTCTGTAGTTTACATAGACCAAATATGATGCACAACAGTTTTTTCCAGTTTCTATTCAAAGCTGAATTTCACCCACAGTAAATTAGAATTCTCTGGCAACTGGCCCATAACCTTTAAACTTTTCTGGTTGATGATTTTAATACAAAAAGGCTTTTTATCAGTAAATTGTGTCTGGATTGGAACCAAACTCTGACTCCTACTTCTTCTCCATGCCACAACATTTTTGTAAAGCTGAATAAATATATTATACCGAACAGGGGTCTTTGAAGTGTAAACATCAACATACTACAGTAACATAAAACAGTCCAAAAATAACACATTTATAGCCAAATTATTTCTGCAGTATGCAATAGCCAAACAATGCAATACATTTACCTGAAAAAAAATACTGAATAACTGTAATCTGTATTTAAGTGGTACGATAAATTAATTATCATTCTTGTTTCATTCTTCCCCCTATGCATTTAGTTCCCTATGAATAAAAATAAAAAGGAATTGTAAACCTGACAATTTTATTTCAGCGACTTCTGTGACAACTATTAAAAGAGCAGCATCAAATATGCAGATCTGAAGAAATAAGGTTACCTGAAAAGGCTTTTATTATCTGGCATAATCCCTCTTTTGTGCAAAGGAAATGCTGGATTTCTGGAAGCAGGTTTACCTATAAGTAAAAAGAGAAGCTTTAATGATTCCATTCAGAAAAGTGCTCTTTTGCCTGGAGCCTTCAATGGGTTTGTATTTAATTTATCAGAGACACCTTGTGCAAAATTTCTGTCAGTGTGAAAAGGGAATTACAGCTTTGCCATCCATGCAACACAGCATAATGGAGTCAGGGATGGGCTCTTCCTCCATGGCTATAACAAAACAAAATTTTAGACTTATGGCTCTCCTCCTTGCTGCTGGGTTTTCACCCCTTCGTGCTCCCTTTTCAGTTTCTGCAGCTTCTCTGCTCTCTGCCAGTTATCAATCACTGTCTGTCTCTGCTGGGAAATAGCCTGTGCCACTTCAATTGCTGTGCTTGGAAACTGTGGTAAACTAACGTAGCTAATCCACATCCAGGCTCTGAAAAAAAGAACTGTGTTGAACTGTGGTATGGACATGCCAGCAGCAAGTAAGCCCAATATTTAAAGTTATCCAGTGATATGGGCCATCTGGCTTAAGTCCCAGCTGGGCTGCACACTTCTGAGAGAACTTGGACATTTCCTTTGATCACCTTGTGTCTCAGTTATCCATGTGTGAAACTTCTGGACATTTGAGAGGGCTGTAAGGATTATTGTAGTATGCAGTATTAGAGGCTCAGATGTGCTGTTATTGGTAGAATAAGGAAAAAGCAGTGTGCAGAAGCCTGGAGTGTTTTATGATCTCGGGCATGAATCAAACACATGTACATTCCTAGCAAACTGGAACCATGATAAAAATTCCCTTTGGATACACTTAGATAAGACATCCTGTCCCAGGGAACCCCAGTGTATATGACTCTAGGTCTGCTGAGGACACAAAGTGGTTTTTTATATCCTTATGAACTTCAGACATGAACTAGATGATACCTTTTAAAAGCAGTTCTATCTCTCCCCATCCCTCAAGTCAGAGTCTATACTTTTGGGTCTTGCCATCATCTGTGTATGCATGCCAAATATAAGCCAAATAGTACCCACAGTTTGGTCACATTTTTTCAAGCAAAGACCTCAGTTTAAATCTCATGTTTTTACCATCAGGTCAGGTACTTAATTAGACATCTGCATATCTAAGTAACCTAAACTGTACAACATGCTCAAGTGAAAAAAAAAAAAACCCAACAAACCAACAAACCAATCCTGAAAATAACAAGAAATATTGGCACTGATGCTTTGGACTGTGAATAAGCAGATTGCAGTGCAGAGCAAGGAACTGCCATGAAGGCCTTGCAGGAGGTCAGTGGCCCAGCTCACACATTATCAGTCTTTGAAGCACTGTCATTATTTGGAGAGATGCCAAAGAGATGTTTGGAAAGGAGCAATTACATTAGCTGAAACTCAGTAGTGATACAGGATGTGAAGCCTAAATTAATTTAGCTTTATCTTCTGCCTATGCTACTCTTCTGAAATATTTTATGCATTTGCTAGCTGTTTCTTCCCATTTCAAAATTCTCTTTTCCAGTGGGGTAAATTGTTTAAATTTCCCTTGACTTCTGTAGAAGCTTTTTCTGTCTGACATGCTACTTGAGAGCAGCCAACAACAAAACAGTTCAAGCCAAAGAAAAGAAAAACTTGATGCTCAGTTGTAACAATTTTCAGTATTTATACTGAAACAGTTACGATCAGAGTAACATACTATGTCCAAATGAGAAGTTGTTTGTGATCACTGGGTGCGATATAAAGAAGAATGAAATGTTGATAGCTAACAACTATTCCTCAGGAGACAAAAAACTTGAAGAAACTTTTCTATCAGTGTTAAGTCATGCTGCTGCAATATAAAGTATTAGATGCTTCTCTTTTTGTAAGTGCTGAAAATCTGAGCTAGCCCTGGCCTCTCATTTCTACAAAAGATAACATGATAATCGCATACTTTCTGGAATAGCTCTAGATGATGCAAGTCTTCTATCTGAAAGCAGCCAGTGCCATCATTTTTTCTGGAAGATAAGCAGATCAAAAGATCCCAAGGGCTGATACCACCTGTCAGGAAAGAAAAGAAGCATATTGAGAAATTAAAAATCATCAATTCCTACCTGAACAAAAAATACTTAGATCCAAATCCTGAGGAACAGCCAACTGTTGCAATGCTGAGTACATGAACACCTACAGGTGGCAGAAGGAAAAAAGACCAACTACCACAGTTGAAGCTTTTGGAACTGTATTAGGTATTTGATAGTTGGCAGCTGCTCTTATACCTGCCTACTGATGTCCCCTGGTGTTTGACCTGTTTAGCATACAGAAATGAAAAAGTTCAATAGCATGGCACTGTTTTAATTTGTTCTCTTTTTTTTCTGAACTCAGCATGCACACCTGTAACACACATCCACTACATGCAGTGTGATCTTCTGAGGACTTTCGTTACTGGGAAGTAAATTTTGCAGGAAGCAATACTAGTCATGCTATTGCAAACAGCAGGATTTTCTAGCCTGAATTTTTCTGTAGTGGCTTCTTAAATATTAGACAACAGTTTTCCAATATTTGGAACTGGTGTACAAGTGGGAATTAAGTCACACTGAGCAAGCAGCTAGCTTCTGAGCTAGTTTTGGTGCTTCCTTGCTGGAGCAAAACTAGCCTGTGAGACCATGGAGTTCTATTAGCAGGAAACAAGCAACACTGGAGTCAGAGATGGCTGGCCGACAAAGAGTCAAAACTAAATTGCACCAATTAAAATATCATTATGGATTACAAGATAAAAATAGGTCTTGGAGTCAGCCCATATCACAGCATGTGATGTGTAGAAATGCCAGTGTAGCTTCAAAGGAGCTTGGTCAGCTCCCTCAAGTGATTATTTGTTTTCTTCTGTATATACGGCCTTCGTAATCTGAACTAGTTAGAGATAGTGTCATCTCTCAAAAGATTAACAGAATCACTATATCTGTTGAGGACACCATGAATGTATTCAATAAAGGGTAAACCATTTCAAAACAAGATTGCAGTTAGAAATTAAGAACTTCCAAACAGACAGGGCAGTGAGAGAAGCTGTACAGCATCCAAGGCAGGGTAGAGCATTTGGTCAAAGGTCTCTGCACGACACCTGTTTCAGTGACTGGTTGGTTGTTTCTTTTTCCCAAGGTTGGGAAGATTACATGCATTTTATTCCATTTTGTGCTATCCATCTGTGATAGCTTCCTAATTCTATTAGATTACCCTCTAAATTTGGTCCAAATAGTGGCCCACAGCGATATTTATTTTGGCTGATTTCTCTCCAGATTTTTTTGCTATCCAATCACAGTCACAAATGCCAAGCAGGATGAAGATTTCACCTAAGAAGTTTTAACACACTCAATTTACCTTAAGTACAGTAATGAATTGATTGTTCAGAGTGGGTCCAGGACTACGAAACTATCACCTTCGCGTTTGTAAGCAGTGTGACAAAGCTGAAAAGATGAATTTTCAGTTCTGCTGTACCCATTACCATAAAGAATTCTTCTATTTCACATTATGAGAACCAATATTATGGTATAAAAAGAATTAAGTCATGTGAAATTTAGGCAAGACAGAAACAAAAAACTGCAGGTAGATAAAAATGGCAGAGATAGAAAATAAATGAAACATTAAAGAACCATATAAGCGAATACTTCATTTCAGTGCAAAAGACTGGCAGTGTTAACCTACTCAATGGCCTCACCAGCTATGTAATTATCAGATAAGCAAGATGTGCCTTTGACTAGTAAGCACATTTGAATAAATCATTATAATTACATATAAATCACAAAACCTAGCGGTGTGCAAACTGAAAGGAAATTGGAGGGAACTGCATTTCTCAGAAGCAGTTCGTTTCCTTCCCTTGTTTACTGTTACATATCCTGGCCAGGGATGAATTTGATCTCTGACTCCAAAATATCTGCTGCACTATGTATCATATATTTGCCTTTAGGACACAGCAGACTGATCGATATGAATGTACAAAAGAGAAGAAAAGGAAAAAGGGCCCTCAGACCCAGTGTGTTTCTGACCCAGTGCCAATGAAGTAGAACAGTTAACTGCTGGGAACAGTAATTTTCAGGAGGGGTTGAATGCCTGCCATTAGTTGTGTTTTCTATTTAGAGTAATTAGACATCTAGCCAATTATTTCAGTACAGAACAATCAGAACTGAAACATGCCTATTTATAGAAAACAGGAAACTTCCTATTAGAAAAGCAGTGTACACCTAGTGCTGTCTCTCAAACTCAGGCTGTCGGAGCGGAATGACTTTTGTTTAAATGTTTCAATACATTCCTTAGCAACTACACCTGAAAAAAATGTTCTTGGAAAACAAAAATGGAAGAAGCATGTGTTACAACAGTTATTTAGCTCTGGAACAGACTTCTCTTTGAATAGATACAGCCTAGAAACTGCTTCTGTCATTCCTCTAGCGGTTTAACTTTTTGTGGAAAATAAACATCTATGATCATGAGACCATGAATCTGTCTCCCTTCTGCAAATGTAATGATTACAAAACTGTATCTCAGCGAAAAAGTGCTGGTGCTATCAATATTCCAGTAACACCAAATGGCCCAGAAAAAGGATCTCAAGTTTTTGGGCACTGCATTTTAACACGGAATACCTCTTTTACAGAAATTATCTCTAAAGTAAAGATACCACATGTGAGCTAAAACATTCCAGAATAAAAGAGAAAAGAACAAAATTGACAGTAATAACACAAGTCATCTGCATGGAAAAACTCATGTTTCAAAATGTTTTTAGGGATGTTTAATGATGAATGTTTAATGAAGATGTTTAAGGAAGACTGACCCTATTAGTCTGTGTTCAGTGTACACGCTATTGTTTACTGCAGACTTCAAACCAGAAACAGGCTTTAACAGGACTTTTGAAGTGGAAGGTTAAAATGGATATTGCATACCTGAACAATTTAACAACTAGCAATTTACATGAAGCTTTTTCCATGTAAAGGGCTTTATCTACAGTTAAGGAAATCTTCTTTGCTTTATCCACCAAACCAATGAAGCTCAGCATGTGGGAGCAGACAACCTCTTAAGTCATGTGAAATCCCACCTCACGGAGATAGTCTCTACTGCTTTGTATTACTTTACATTTGTACAGCACAAGAGTGGTAACTTAAGAATATGCAACTTTATGCTCAACGCCTCTCTGAGCATCTTTTCAAACCAAGATTTTTTAGTTCAGCCTGTTAATTAAGGCCTTGCCTACACAAGGGATGTTCATCTGTAGAATTATACTCTATGCAGGTGAAGTGAGTTTAATATGAATACAGCTTATGCTGGCAGCATGATGCTTTTATTAATCTATATTTTTGACAGCTCTTTCCCCCCACCTCTCACCCAGCCTTTGTAGCCCCATCTTGCAATCCCATCCTAAAAAGTGCTCCTGTACCTGAGATGTGTATCTTAGGTTTACAGGACAGTATCAACCTGAGTTGCTAATCTAAGAATCAGTAGTTCAGCATACTTTGATTCCAGTCTGCTGCGACCACCTTTCATTAGTCTTATTCTCAATGAGTCAAAGTACATGCTGTTGAATTCAGAGAGTAACGTTTCAACAGACAACTGATAGAATATACAGCTTTCAATTTTTAACAAGATACCACTGTTTTCATTGGCTTTGACTCTGACTTGTCACTTGGAATAATTAGAACAGTTGATGTGGAAAAATCATTTATAAGATAATAAATGATGGAGAAAAACAAATGTTTTTAGCAGCAGTTGGAAATAGCAATGCAGAGACCAATAAAAACGTTTAACTTTTTCAATAAAAACATTCTGCAGAGTTTTTGTATTCTGATAGATCGAAGTGAACAGGAACAAAATGAGAACTGTAGGATTTAGTGGGGGCTTAAGCTTGCAGCACATACATTCTACAGATGAACTTTGAGAATTTCTGAAGGTGATTTCTTAAATGAAGTGATCTTATTCCAACCTGTGAAATTATCATAGCCTCCCCATGAGCTATCGCATTGGAGGCTGGATTTTGCAGGAAAACTGTTATATGTGTGTAACTCCATGGAGGTTTTAAGTTCTAATGTGTATACACAGAAAAATATTATTTCATTTAACCAAATGAGTAAGCTTCATCTTGAACACACAGCTTGAGATTTCATTTTACAGTATTAAGGTTTCCAACCTGAATTTTGAACTGAAAGAACTTTGAAAATAAAATACGGTGTTCATTTTTTATGCTCATCTTTGTGTACTTCATTCATTCTGTGAAATGAAAAGGCTGGTCAGCTTTATTTTTATTTTAATTTCCAGTAGATTTGAAATTTTTCACTTTCTTGCACCATCACACTAGAATTAATTTACAAGCACTGAAGGATAAGATGACAAGAAACAGCCAACATTTATTTATCAAGAACATATCTGTAAACCTAGTCTAAGTTCTTCTGACAGAGTAGCTGATGTAGTGAACAAAGGAAATAGTAGCAATGAAACAGTTTTACTTTGTTAAGTCTTTATCCACTTTCTACGTAACATACCTATAAGTTGAGTGTACAACTATTTGAAAAAAATGAAGCCTACACTATCAAAGTGGATTTTTTTTGGATCAGAACCTCAAAGGATACCCCACTGTATACTGAGTTCTAATCAAATTTTTCAGAAACAAATTTAATGATGGAACAGTTAAATGCACTTAGAAATAGCAAATGATACCAAGTTGATGGGAAGTATAAGCACTTTGGAAGACATAAGCAGAATTCAAAATAATTTTGATAAATGGTCCAAATTCAACCTGAGGAAATTCAGAACAAGTTAAAAGTGCCATAATTCAGGAGAAATCAGATGACAATTGTCCAGAGAGCACTACTACAGAAAAGGTCTAGATTCATAAACAACATTATAATACCGTTACCACACACACAGAGAGATCTATATTACTTTTGAGTTGTTGGCAAAGATTTAATGGTGCTGAAAGAATGGAATCTTCCCCTTTAGAATTGCAGTTTGACATTATTCCATGTCAATTCCCTGCAGAATTCTAAATAACAGGGTCTATTTCATTATAATCATCATCTGTGGACATTAAGAATTGTAACTAACCTGTTTATGAGTATTGCAAGCAAGGAACTGGGGTAATCCTTCTGGTGCAGTTGGTGTTGGTCATACCTCACCAGTAACACCATTTCCCAGTTCCGGAAAACACAGTTTCAATAGAGGGCTGCAAGAAGAAGGTGGATTTTGGAAGGCCTTGTAGTGGATCTGACTGGGATGGAGTTAATCCTCTTCCAAACCTGTGTTTATAATGTTTTAGCTATCGCTGAGCAGTGCTTGCACAGCATCAACACCCTCCTCTGTGGCTCACTCTGGCCTACATTGAGCAGGCTGGGGTAGGCAAGAGTATAGGAGGGGTCACAGCCAGGACAGCTGACCCCAACTGACCCAAGGCATATCCCACACCATATGGTGTTGTGCACAGCATATAAACCTTGGGGAAGAAGAAGGAAGGAGGAGAGGTTCACAGTGATGGTGTTTGTCTTCCCAAGTAACAGTGGTGGATCCCTGCTGCCCTGGAGATGGCTGAAAACCTGCCTGACCATGAGAAGTGGTGAATTAATTCGTTGTTTTGCTTTGCTTGCACATGCAGCTTTTGCTTTACCTATTAAACTGTCTTTATCTCAAAACACAATTTTTCTTACTTTTATCCTTCTGATTCTCCCCCCTGCCCTACTGGGGGAAGTGAGCAAGTGAGGTACTTAGCTACTGCCTGGGGTTAAACCACAACACCATAGAATAAATTTTTACCCATCCCAAACCATTCGTCCTCTTTTAACTACAGAAGGCAGGATATGAAGTAAAGAGCAAAGGTTATACAAATTTTCTGATCACAAGGATGACTTATTGGAATGCAACACTTTCAGGAAGCTATAGAACCCCTGCAGAGGAGATCCTGAGATTTGTACATGATCTTTTTTACAAGAAATTCCCCTCAGCTCTGTCTGAAACATATTTCCAGGCACCTCTGAGCTGCATGGATGTGAAGAGATTTTCAGAATAAGGTATTATTTAGATACTGACACATCAAACTGTATTCAGATATACTTTTATGTTATAAATGTGATGTGTGAAAAAAACATAAATACAATGAATGTAAGTTTTAGCTTCATGAATCATAGCATACAGGGACAAAACCACCCAAATCCTCTGCCCCTGTAGGGTAGTGGAGTGAGCGCAGACTGAATCAAGTTTGATGAGGAGGCATGTAGTTATGGAAGTAGCCTTCCAGTAGTAAATCCAACTTTAAACAAGACAGATTAGTAAGTTTTACAGAGCAGGCTTCATCCCTGCAATGTAGCCAGTTTATAGGAGCCGATGGCTTGTAAGTCAATAGTTTGCAGTGGAAGAACTACCAGATATTTGAAAGACAGAACTACTTCCTCACTGCCTGGCGCTGGACTCTGGGTTGGATTTTATGTTCCCCAGCATCTCAGAGGGCAGCAGCATCAGGCAGGCTGTGTGAAGGGGTTTTGGGACATGGGAATTCTACACCTCTGAAGATATGAGCTTCACTGATAACACTCCAGGGAAAAATATCCTTTGAAGACTATTTCTGGTTACAGCAGCTCGGCTGTCTGACTTGTGCAAAGATCAGAATGCCACTTGTTGGCCTGAATGCTTTCTCTTTGCTGAAGATACAGCCTTTTACAAGTTTTTGATATCATTGTTTCATTTGTAGAGCTTTCCCTAAAGGAATGTCTCATAACTTGGTATGCAGGAACTTTCCCCTAAAGAAGTAATTGGAAGGATTTAAATGTTTTCTTTCAGTGTGGCTCTTGATAGTCATGAGCTATCGCCAATTTGAACTCACCTTGACAACAATGAAGAAATGATCACCCTACTGAGTGAAGATAGCATAGAAAAAGATGGGAAGGTTTCTGGTATTTTCTGAACTACTCTGGAAAGCCGCTGTTCACCCATCCATGTTCAATTCTTTCACTGTTTAACGCAACTCCATGCTACTTCTTGAAACTGACTGCACTCACAGTGCACTCCAATAACACCTGTTTAACTAGATAAATTAGACTGAAATCTTTTGGCACATTAACTGCAGTGTAGTTTTGTAAGTGTAAAAAAAACAACCCCACCCTATGTATGAGGCTGACATTGCTGGATGCAGTCGATTCATTCACAAAATACTTTGTACAGTTGCTGTATGGCTGCCAGGGAAAGGCTGCAGGAATCCTGAGGACAGTCACTATTCATGCCCCTTGAGAAGGATCAGAATTTTATTTGGCTCAGCTAACCCCTAACTGAGAGGATCTGAAGCGCCAAAGGAAGCATTCTCTGTGGAAGAGAAGCTGGTGTGAACCAAGTGGAACCAGTCTAATTCCAAGAACAGCTCATTTGTCCCTAGAGCTTAACACAAAACACTGCCCTGTGCTCAACAATTAATGCCAAGCCACATCTGAGTTCAGCATTTGGGGAGTGAAACAGCCATTTGAAGTCCTATCACAGTGCCTCACCTAATGCTTAACTACTCTGCATCCATTCTGCAGATACTGTGGGGAGATGTTAGGTCTAACTCCATATGGGGAAGCATTATGCTTTCACTGTTGTCTGAAAAAAAAAGCTGTTTTATTACCATTTCTTTATACCAGGAAGGGCCAGGCTGCAAGCCTGCTTTTCTTGTCAATCCAAAGCAGGATCTTAAATGTACAAAAATAAATGAGGGTCACAAGCCAAGAGCTACCTGCTTCTCCCAGCACTCTTCTAAAATTTGGCAAGATGTTTTCCTTTTTCCACCTGTTCTCAGGCTCTAAACTGCCTTGGAACTACCCACCAAGTCAACCAGTTAGCATTTCTTGTTGGAGTAATTGATAATTTAAGGCAGATTGCTTTCTCTAAAAAACCCAAAAGAAATCTATTGCAGGCTTAAATAACAAGAATTGAGAAGAAACGAGACAATCGTTTCTCCTTTTATATCACATTCAGTCATGCAATAGATTAACAATCCTTTCTTCTATCAGTAAACTACAGTACTATAAAAGGCAACCACAAAAGGATTTGCAGACCTGCAGCAAATGATTTAAAGTGGTGTTTTTCAATGTGCAGATAACTGTCGGTAAGGCAACAAAGGTAGTGCAAAAATTTGCAGTATTGTTAAACTATATCCATATATTTTTTCTGTGCAACCAAAGAATGAGCAGAAAACTGGAAACAAAAGTAAATAAAGTACATTCAAAAATTATGAGTCTGACATGGGAAGAAGAGCACTGCAGTATATAAGACAGGTGTGTTAGATGGCTCTTACTTTATTGGGTACAGACTGTGTAAGAATAAGAATAACTCTCCACAGAATTTTATTACAGATTGTAACTCTAACAATCTATAGTTTTTATCATGGCATAATCTGTCAACTCAAGCTATGAAAATATGTTGTCAAAATACATTCTGAGCTACAGCAGAGTTCAACAGCAAACAAAATGAAAATATGTAGTCCTGACCCAATGGCAAACACATCAGGGCAATTAAAACACTCAAGCCTGTTATTCCATTTCTGTGCTTACACACCATGCTTCAGATGAATATTCAGATTAAACTGGTATGCTCTCCACAGATGGGTACTTTCTGCATAGCTAACCTCAGTGAAACCAAAAGCATCTAGTAATCCAATACGGTATGCTCTACCTGTAAGCAAGCTCAAAAGTTGCTCAGGAACGCCAGAATTCTTACTTTATTTGTGTTTAATACACCAGGTAGGCCACCATAATAAAGCTGCTAGATATGTTTCTCACTCGCTCCATAATCCTTTAAGGTAGATAATACATTATGAGAAGTATAGCTCCATCCTGCTCTGAGCCAAGGAAGAAGATTCTGCGACACAATTGCCTTTGGACAATCCCCACTACTATGTGGTCCAAATTATTCTAACTGATAACTCTTGAGACTATACAGGAAAGAACCTTACATCCCTGTTCTGTAAATCCTGAGGCAACATCATGTGAAAAAGCAGCATGAAGTCATGAAGTGCAAGGATGTATCGGGGCAATCCCAGGCACAGCTACATATTAGGCGGAGAAGAGATTCAGAGCAGCCCTGTGGAGAAGGAATTGGGGGTGTGGATTGATGAGAAACTGAACATGAGCCTGCAGTGTGCGCTCGCAGCCCAGAAAGCCAACTGTATCCTGGGCTGCACCAAACGGAGCGTGACCAGCAGGTCGAGGGAGGTGATCCTGCCCCTCTACTCTGCTCTCGTGAGACCTCACTTGGAGTATTGT
>JANRGW010053308.1:0-13338 GCA_024733675.1 Psilopsiagon aymara
GGGGGGGGGGGGGGGAGTCTTGAAAGGAAAATGACATATTAACATAGATGTTAATGTTTCAGTTCTGTTTGATGTTTTTTGCTGGTTGTTTGCAGTAGTGCTTTAAAATTGCAGCCGGCAAAGCAGTGCATTAGTGATGTACCTTTGTGGTGTTCCACCAATTGTTTAGTTTCTTTGTGCATTCTACGTTCAAATATCTTGTAAGGTGTTCTGAGACTCAGTGGTGGTTTGTTGCCTCCTACCCTTGCAATGTGGCTAGTGAATGACTGAAAACAGAATTCTTAAATTAGTGAAACATAATTTTATTAGATTAAGTCTTCAGTGACATTTGTAAAGTCTTTTGTAATCGGGTACAGAAATACCCACAGATTTTATTACTGTGGTGCTATGATGTTCCAGGTAAATCAGCTTTCTGTCTACGGAAATGAAAGCAAAACAAATCATTACTTCTGATGATAGGCTGCTTCTGTGATAGCTGTTGTCACCAACATAGTTTGCATTTCATGAGCACACTCCAAGTTTGTTTCAGAGTAAATGAGCAGGATGAGACTGCAACATATGTAGCTTCCCTTGTGGTACACCCTAGCATGAAACAATGAAAACCTCAAGGATCTTACATTAAAAAGTTTAAATTCCTGTCCACACTCACATTCAAGGGAAGCCAAGACAAAGCTGTCAGCTGAGATGGGACACTGAGGCTTTTTCTTACACACACTTGATTTTTCTTAGACAATCACTTGCTGTGTGCAGTACCTAATGCACTGTGATGATCCAGTGTTCTCTTGGCATTGCTTAAACGATTCACTCCTTACAGGCTAACTCCAAAGATAGGCACCCGAGGCTCACAGTGATTTGTCAGGTAAGACACGACACGTTGTACCTACAAAACATGAAGTTTTTTTCATAGCCTTCGAGTGTGCGCCACCTCCTGGTGCTGACAGTACAACTGCGTGTACCTGAACGTGGGTGCGTCCTCTCCCTCCCAGCATGAGAACTGGCACATTTCAGTTCTTCGGAGTAGGTTCCTTCATTTAGGCTTGAAAAATGATATACCTTGCCATGAAGCAGAACTGAGGGCTGAAAGGACTTAGTAACGTAACTCAGACCGTATTGCTTCTGTTCAGATCCCTTAAGCATATTTTTTAGATTTCAAACCCCTTATTTTTCCTCTGCTGCTGCTGCTCCTTAGTGTATTGAATGGTATTTTCTAAATAAGTAAACTGCTGGGCTAAATCAGTTTACTTTTTGGTGTATTGGGCTCTTGCTGAGCTGAATTTGCTGCATTTTGTGTTCTGTAACTACAGCTCACAGAATTATGTATTATTCCCTGTCTATATAGCTACGCCAGATGAGCTGACGATTCTTTCTCGGCAGCTTCAGCTTTCTCACGCTTGAATCTTATCAGTAAAGGAGATTTTTTTCATGATTCTTTGTTGATGTCAGTAAAATGCCTGTAAAATGTGGTTTTGGATTGTTAACTGCTGTAGTAGTATTTTTATTTGCACTTACATGCACATTTAAACAATCGAGTTTAGCTCATAGTTCTACTTGATACATTGATAACTCTTGATCTCTGTGAAATTCAATACAGATGTAATCTTGGCCTGGCTGCTTAAAGTTTACTATTCAGACGCTCAACTCTGGGCTTAACTGCAAAGCCTCCATCAAAAGCTGCATTAAGAACTTCATCCAGACAGCTTGCCATAACAAAAGTCATATCTTGCCGTATGTTCACTGCAATTTCTTCCAGATCCTTTTCATTTCTCTGAGGAATGATGATTCTCTTCAGTCCAGCTCGGTGTGCTGCCAGGACTTTGTCTTTAATTCCCCCCACCTAATGAGAAGAAATACATATATAAAAACCACCCATGACACTGATTTAATGAGGTAATCATTGTAACAAATCACATGAGGAGTTAAACTTTAATGAAAGGTTCTCCCTTCCCCCAGTCATTTAGGAAAACAATTAAAAATGCAGCTGTAGTTTTAGCTCATTATATGCTTAATGAGGGGTAATATGTTAATGTGCTACTGTACGCTTTCTATAACAGTTAAGAAGAAAGAAAATTAAACATTAATCTGGGAATGCAGGTACAGCAGCATCAGTGGTGGAAGAGTCACCACTTTTCAGGATTTCTTAAGAAAGATGGCCCTAACTCATATTTTTTCCACAGGATATACTGGAACCCTATACCTACATTAGAACTGTCTTTACAGTAAGGGCAGTACCAGGTTTAGGGGGAAAGTAGTCTTAAGGATGCAATGCCACAAGATTCTAAACAACATTTAGAAGGAAGGTAAAACTGGTCTACTATTTAGATAACCAATTTTTGTACCCATTGTAAACAGTAGGCAAAATTCGGTCACTGCTACAGGAAAGGCAGTTTATCTGCTACACTGAGTAAAATGCACCAGGGCAATGTCAATGCAATGCTTATTTTTCAGTACAGCCTTGACCAACAAGCAATCATGTGAATCTGACTGCCATCAGAATGCTGTTTCAGAGATCCTTCTAGTCTTATAAATTTCCATGTTACCTCTGGTTTGCTGCATGAAACAAAATAAATACTATTTCACAGTTCCTTTGTCTATCATTTGGTATGAGAGGTAACTCGATCCCAGATCTGCCTAATCACTTAGAAGCAGGCTGCATTTGATACTGCAAACTGAAAATCTATTGGTTTGAAAATTGGCCTTTGCCCTCATGCTTTGAAAAAGTTTCGCAGGAATCATTCAACTGAACTATGTACAAGTAACAAAATTTAATACAACTTCAGAAACACATTTGGAGATGGCTTCAAGAGAAACCTACATGCAGTAACTGCGAGAGCTTTAAGAAACAACTTTTCAGATTAAACAGGAGGTCGTTCTGTATTAACAGTTTAGAAATTGCAATTCTGGGACCATTGTTGTATTTTAAGATGTCAAAGTTTCCTTTCTTGCTAAACATTTTGCAGTGCTTTCCCCAAAAGCAGCATCAAGGGGAGCTTTAGCGTTCAATGTAAGGCCCTACGGAATGGTGTGGCAGTGCAGTGAGCTGGCTTCCCCTCAGCTTGACACCGCACCAAAAGAGACTGGATTGCTGCACATGGCTGTAACCAGATTTTATACCCAGAACAGAGAGAATTAATACAACTTGGCTGTTTTCTGAAATGATGCTTACAGGAAGAACAAGGCCTCTTAGTGTAATTTCTCCTGTCATGGCTACATCTGAACACACCAGCCGCCCGCTGAAGAGTGAGGCAAGACAGGTTACTATGGTAACACCAGCAGATGGTCCATCTTTTGTGACAGCTCCAGCTGGGAAGTGCAGATGGATGTCAGTGTTGTCAAGGAGATCAAAACTTCCAGAAGCTTAAGGAAAAAAAGAATGGTTTGAATGTGAAAAATCTTAAACCATTTTGTTCCTGGTCTTTTATTCTAAAAGCCCACCAGAGAACTGGAAGTCTCAGCACTATTTTTTTAACAAACAGTAGACTAAAAAAACAACACTGTGTTACAGAGGCCCTAGAAAAACAAACAAAAAGACAACTCAATGTGCTTTCTACATCCAGATTCCCAGAGAAAACTGTAACAAGTCAACCAATACGCTTTGTATTTGCCTGTGCTGGGAAATTCTGAGTAGGGAGTAATGTAAAAAGCAAGCAATTCCAACACAGAGTTTTTAGGGGGGTTTGTGTCCCCAACTCTAAATGTCAATTTTCAAAGGCCATCCCAAAGAACCAGCACTTCACAGAAACCCAGGATTAACCAATATTACAAAGTAAATCTCTTATTTACATCTTTTTACCTTGCTGAACCTGCAGGACATAACAGTGTAGAGAGTTAAATGTATATGAAGTTAATACCAGCAGCATTTCATGCATCAGTTCCATTTAGTTTTTTAACCTGTCTAAACTTCTGTAAGTAGTGACAGATGCCGGCCAATTACTGACTAGTCAGCAGATGATCCACCTAAACCCATTTACAGAACTCCTGGGAGGTTCAAAAGTGTCTTGGCTGAAGTCCTACTGCACTGCAGCTCAACAGCTGCCACATAAACCCAACTAATTCTCAAGGTATGAAAGATCAAACTATAAAACTGATATTTAGCATAAACTGTATCTTAAATTTTAGAGAAAAACTACAGGTTTTTCTGTCTAGCTGATAGATGCGCAACATCTCCACAATGCACTGTTATTTCTTCCCAACCTACCATTGGTTAGCTGGTATCTCTTAGCGTTGCTGCGCAGCCAGCTGATGGCAAGATGTGCTGACTCCTTCATCACATCCCCGAGCTGACCAGTCAAAGTGAGCTGGCCTTCTCCATCCATGCGACTGGCTTCTACAAACATGATCTCTCCTCCTAAGGGAGTCCAAGCCAAGCCTATGGCTACTCCTGGTTGATTTAAGCGTTCAGACACCTGAAGGAACACAAAAGGGAAACAGTTTAGGGAACAGTTGTAACAAAACTATCACAAAACCAGTTTGATAGTTGCCTTCAAAACAGCTGTACCCACTAAAGCACAAAAGGTAAATCCAAATGTTCAGACTTTTTTCTAATGCAGCAGTGTTTCTGCCTAATGTGTAAACATCCATTACGGAATCAGAGTGGTATGTGGCTGCTTAGCTTAAAAGGCAGTGGCAAACATCTGGGTATATCAAGTTTTTGAAACCTTCCCTACCCCCATAAGTTCAATGAGAATCTTTCTCTTCAAAGGACTTCAAGTATTCTGCCAGTGTTTATATGACCTAGTCCATCTGCTAGAGGTCTGTTAGTTCTGACTGTTACCTAATGAAAAAGCCGGTTTTGCTCCCAAACGTTATCTATAAGCCTCCTTCAAGGTGGATACATTGCTAAAACTACCCTCAGATAATATTAATTTTGCTCATTGCAAAAATAATTCTGAAAAATGAAACATGACTCTGCTAGAAATGAAAGAGGATGGGAAATCTGACTTACTCTGATTAGTAATTACAAGTAGTTGAGCAAACTCTACCCACACCAGACTAATCTACTCATCTACAAGTTTGCCCATGCCCAGTTACTGACATTACAGAGTAATGGAGGGCTCCGAGTCCCACATTAAGGGGAAGAAAAGATAGGCAAGATGTTTTCCATACAAGTTCCAGGTTTTGATTTTTCTTTCCTCTGTCAGAGATTCTTTAAGATCATACAGAAAGTCCTTTTGTTTTCTTGAGCTTCAAGATGCAGAAGCCCTGCTGAAAAGATTATACAGGTATTCAGCATGTTCTGAGCTACTAAGTTAGACACTCACTACAAGGCAGAAAGAAACTGGATTAATTTTCACTGTGCGAGGCAGTGATTGGAGCAAAAGACAAATACACCTTTGTAAAATAAAAGCATTTTAAAATAATTTGGCCTCCTACTGAAATGCAGAATTAGAAGTTAATTTGAGTCCTTCCTGAAAAAGGGATGAATTCTTCAGTAAACTGCTTAGAGATTTTCAATATTTAATTTCCTGTATAGAAAACAAATCAAAGGAGCATCACAACAGAACCACAATAAAAGAATTCCAGTTCTGAACTCCGCATTTTTTTTTGTCCCTTCTAAGCACACTTAACAACATCCCATTTTATACTACTTGCAAATCCAGAGCAATAGACTTTTTTTCTAGCATCAACCCATTCTGCACTTCGCAACTCACTGTGATCTCAGTGCTTTCATTTCACTTCCTGCTCAGAGTTAGCAGGGAAGTCAGTTTTTAACCATCAGCCCAGCTGCAAGAGGTCTGCACAGCCTTGTACCTTAGGTCAGGAGGCAGAATGACTCGTATGGCCCTGCTGTGAGCTGGCTGTGTTAGAAACACCTCCAGCTGTGAGCTCCAAAGAAGAAGTTACTAAGTATTTTAGTTACCGACTAAAATGCTCTCTGGAAGTGCACTAGAAAGGTTGCTGCACGTCCCCAGCTAGAACATGGGACTGAAGTTTTGTAAATCAGCGTGGATTTGCTCTTACTAGCATAATTTAGATGACTGTTTCTTTTCCTAGCTTTTAAGAAAATGGCACATAATAGAGTATTTAACTTCTATGGTATCAAGATACCTCATCAAGGATTTTAATTTTTGTTAACATGAGTTTCTGCATTCATGCCTGTATTTTACTAGTTACAGTGACTTAGTCAGATAACCTTAGTTATCACTTAGTAACTCAGGTTAACAAAATTCATCTTGGTTACACTGAAATCCAGCAACTATGAATCTTTCTCCTTAACGCTTGAGACAACGTATTCTGGCAGCCTGTCACAGTTTCAAACATTTTAGGTGTAATGAACAACAGCAACTGTCCCTACACTCTCCCATCCCAAAGCAGCCGCCAACCAGGTTTGTTGGTTTGAGGTTTTTTGGGTTTTAGCACTACTTCTAACTGTGTATCAATTCCAAACAGTTACAGACCAGTTCCACTGTTTGACAGCTCAGGGGCAGAAAACAGCAAACATGACTGAAGGTCAAAAAACAAATGGTCTTAAAGGCTCTTCAGTTACCTCAGTACAAACTCCTTCCTCTATCCTCAGACTATGTAGATACCTCCTCCTATTTTCACAAGTAACTTGAGATCTGGAAAGAGAAACTAGGTGTGTAGTAAGTGCTAATCTCCTTTCAACCATCATTCTTGGCACTAGTGGCAAGCTCAAAGGCCAGCAACTTCTCCTGCTGCACTGGTAGAGACTGTACTGCCTCTACTGTAGCCTCTTCATCTCAGTGGTAACTGATGTGTGTTGACAGGAATAAGTCTAGAAAATGCCCTGGCAGTTTGGGTAACTATCCTCAGTAAAGCAGCTTGAAAATGCCTAAACACACACACACAAACCTGGCACCTCTGAATGAATAATTTCTTCTCACAGCAAGTCAGAGGAACTTAAATTAGAAAAAAACCCTTACTTACACTTTTTAAAGAGCTTCATTTAAAAATGCCATTACAATGACTGGTCATGTCTGTAAGATGATGGAAAAAGAGCTACTTATTGGTCTGTTCTTGAAACTTTGTGCAGATGAGACCTACAGTTTGGCTGTAATCTGGAAGGAAGGAAAGAGGGAAGGAAGGCTCCAGAGATGTTAGAAACACACTTGTAACATACTGTCACAATTCTTCTTCCATGTGATTTATTCCTACATTGGTTCTGTAAAGTGACACATAAGACTATTTATTTACAATAAATGAATTAATCCTACAAGTATGAGCTGAGTATTCTGTCCTGCCTTTCTGCTGCGAGACCTCTACAGAAGATAGATATGCAAGCAGTGCACTGAAAAGACTAATCACTTACTTTAAGGTATTCTCTGAGGGATAACAGATCAATTAAGCCATGTCATGTTTTCAGTTCTATTTGCTCACTCTCACCCAAGTACTGACATGCAGCTGCCTCCATTGTATCTTTATTTTAACTAATTATAAATGGTGAAATGCAGGTCAAAGGTGAAGCTTTAAAGGCTAGAGAGAGACACACCACAGACTACAAGCCAGAAAAAACACCACTGGCCAGGCTGGAATGCCTATCATTGACACAGGAGCTTGAAATAATCTTGGGGACACGACAAAATTCAAAGGCATAAGGGGCTAGCTGGGAAAATTCATTAAAGCAGGAGTTATGTGGCTGTCTGAGCAATTCACACTGAAAAATCATGAAGTGCATGGAAAAATATTTGCTTATTAATAAATACAGCAAATAGCGCAT
This sequence comes from Psilopsiagon aymara, assembly GCA_024733675.1. NCBI lineage: Eukaryota > Metazoa > Chordata > Aves > Psittaciformes > Psittacidae > Psilopsiagon > Psilopsiagon aymara. The sequence goes on from JANRGW010053308.1 coordinate 7,676, forward strand.
GGAAATAAACCCTGAGCTGCTCAGGGACTTGATGCTGTGTGGATTCATCTCTAGTTCTATTTCTGCAGTACTTAATTTGCCTGCTAAATACAGAAACATTTTAAAAAACCTTTAATAAACCGATCAATAGCGTCCGTCTTATTTCAGCTTATACAGGCCACCGGATCCATGAAATGCTCATATGCATATTCATGGAAACTGTGCATGCAAAAGACCCCAAGACACAGCACTCATGTATTTGTATACTTGGAATTAAGAAGCACAGTGTAAGAATTTTACTTGCATTACCTGCTCCTGTAGGAAAACGACAAACCAGCAGAAATTATTTGCTAACACAGTCATGCTACCAAATTTAAATGAATAATCAACTCCAGGAAAGATCTAAACTAAGCAGAACCTCTAAGGAAAGTCACATATTAGCATATTTCTGGGCCTCCAATATAATTTTTAAGACGTGTGATAAGTTCATATTTATTTGAATTAATTCTACTCTTGACTGGGAACTGGGTGTACCACTGCAACTGACCAGAATTTTTGTACAAATTTACAAAATTCAATTTATTTTTAGCACCTTTATGAAACTCATAAACCAGCTTTGTAGAAATCAGAGTACTGCCTTGAATATTAAGTTCAATTTACTACAATGGCTTTATGCGAGCCTGTAATTCAAGCACTAAAAAGCCAAGTGATCCTGCAGCGTTTTAGCTCCAAAGGTCGGATGTCCGAAGTAGGTAACATACTTCAAAATGAAAATTCAGATAGAAAGTTGTATCTCAGAAAAAGAACACATGCTGGTTTTCAGTAATTGTTTCTAAAAGTCAGGTAGTGGATAGACTAGTAAAAATTACCATAGGAGTATCACAAATAATCTGATGGCTACAGTCATCCCAAATCAAGCTGAAATATAGCCACACTACCTTCTTAATTAAAATGGCCTTGAACTGTCTTGTGTGATTTTATTACTGGGTATAGTTATATATATAAAAAAAACTATATACTGGATAAATATATATAACTATATATAGTTACAGTTATAGTCATTACTAGGTATATAGATTACTAATGTCTTCTTCCAACCTGTTTCCTCATTTGCGTCTCTTCATTAAGAATTTCTACTGTGATAAAATCTTCATATCAGAAAACCTCAGTTCAGGTCTAGAAACTGACTTGTTCCATAACAATCATTCATATTCTCCTGCTTTCCCTGCATATCTTGTTCTTTTCTGTTTTCCAAATTCCACTGGAGTCTGGTTCTCTCATCTAGGAGATAATTATCACAGGAAAATTCCTAAAAGTTTGAATTTTGTCTCTTTTGGTAGTTGTCCCTTCATTTCTATTTTCTCCATAACTTACTGGTTTATTGATCTTTTCTCTTGCATAAAAACAGAAAAATTTAGCTTTCAATCGGCAACTGGTTTCCTGTCCCAGTGTTCTATTTACTACTTACCCTTTATTAGTTCACCTGCATCTGAAGGGAATAACTGCAGTGTAAATGGTGAAAAAGAGAATCCCAAGACACAAACTACTTTATTGGTAGCACTGTCATAGACTGCAGTAATATACAGATAGGGGAAAAAGAAAAAGTTCTGGAATATGCCCAGTGACGAACAAAGCTGGTACTAGGAACCTGGAGGTGCCTGGATGATCATAAAAGATTTTTAATAGTGAAGCATCATGTTAATCTAAAGAATGTCTGAGAACTTCTGGTGAACACAGAAGTGGTTTTAATACCCAAAACTACTGACTGGCTTTAAGGAGGTATGTGGGACAGCCCTTAACACAGCTGCTTCAGAGACAGGACTCCTGAGTTCTACTTTTGGCTTCTTTCACAAGACCACCAAACACCCCCCAGACAAAAGCAAAGTTGCTATAAACCGGAAAAAGACCATCACATTCTTAAGCACTGCAGCAGGCATCTTTGCTAACAGAAAGTTATTTATGTACCCTGAATTAAATCAAAATGAAAACTTCTTTAGGTGAAAAACAAACTTGTTAGAACACAAAGAGATACAGTGCTGTTACTAATACTTTTTTTTCAAAAGTTAGTATTGTATAAACTTAGTCAATAGCAATAAAATAGACAAATAGTCAAACCAGACAGAAACAGCAGCCAAGCAGAAACAAATGAGGAAGTTACCTCCATTTCATACATGGGTGGCCCCAGGATGTCTTTTAAAGCATGGAAATCAATTAAAATTGGCATTTCAGGTGGCAGAGCCAGGTCAGCTGTGTCACTGATGGATTCTGATTTTGCATCTTCTGTGACATGCTCTTTGCAATCTAAGAGAAGAAAATCTGATTCAGGATTTGTAGCAGTGTTTCTTAAAGCAGGAATTAAAATGTGGCAGAGAAAAATAAAATATTCAAAGAAATGCTCAGAAAATTCATGAAAGTGTCCTTAAACCACCTTTACAAAAATCTTGTCAAGCTAAAGATAATATGGCATCAGTCTCAATCATTAAACATGTTCTAACTGTTCAGCAAAGATAATGTTAAATCTAGAGCACTGACAGATACGACTCACTTATAAACAAGGTCAAATAGTAAAACACATTAATTTCATTTGGGACATTGCACTTTTCATCAGATTTGTGCATAAAAACCATATATGTAGGAGAAGATCATGTTTAATGTAATGTATAATACAGAATATGGACCTGAATGTGGAAATACTGATAGTTCAGTAACTACCATTCTTCCTACACATTTACAACAGTGCCCCAGTGGTCGCCTTCTGCAAGGACTCCAGTGCTTAATTTCCAATACTAGTAATTAAGATCTGACAAACGAAGTACGAGCATTTTGGCCAGATTTACCTATACTGCTCTGCCACACTCCTGCACTGCTTACAGCTAGCCTGCATTACATTCAATAACAACTCCTTTCACAGTGTCAAACACTACAGCTCTGGCCTTCCCACTTTACACCCCAGTCCTTGCATACACAGCCTCAACACCAGCTAATGGGGTGCAGGAGAAGCTGCTATTTCTAGACCACGCGGAAACCAGCTGTACTGAAAGCCTAACTCACCCGGCCCCAGTGCGCTGCCTCCTTCCGGGCTGTCAGAGTCAGCACCCCAGCACAGAACAGCCCACCTTTATTGCTGCCTGTGCAGCACACACTATGACTTTACACTTCTTTAATTAGATTTTTGTCTGTTATGACTATTATGGCTTTAATCAGTCACAGAAATATAGAATGGTTTGGGTTGGAAGTGACCTTTAAAAATCACCTAGTCCAGCCAAAGGGACATCTTTCACTAGACCAGGCCTTTGCTTAATTCAAATCAACATTCCTTGTTTGCCCAGCAGCCAGTTCAGAACACAGCATATACAGTCCTTGTTCACTGGTAAAACCTCAAATAATGTTCATATAACAACTTCATCTATGGCTTTTGTCTAGAAAAATTATATTTACACAGGGCTCTGCTCTTTCCTTTGTTGGATGAGATACTGCTAAGGTGTCCAGACCAATAACCACTTGCAGCAAAAAATACCTCTAAGATAAAATTATTAGGTATTTTCAGAAATCCCTACAGGTGTGAATCATTCCTCATGAAGTTCTATATATGTATGTATGTATATTTATATACACATAAGTATATTTTGCATCCAATATGCTCAAGCATCATCAAGAAGGGACCATACAATAAAAGCAATATTTATGGATTCAAAAGTGTGCTCCTTCACTTCTCCGTTTATAACATGATTTTACTTCTTACCTATACAATTGTTTCCTTGCAGAATTTCCTTAAAATTTGCTTTCTCCACAAATATGTTTTCTATACAAAATTGAACTGTAATGGGGACCATATAAATATCAAAGCCTCAGAACTGTTTTAAACCAGACTACACAGCTGGTTGTTTGCATGAATAAGCTCAAGAACTTAAACATCATTTGTAAGAGGCCTACATTCACATTTACTTAAGTGACTGTATACAGAAGAAGAATGTAAACAGGGAGTCATTTCCCCACAGAATTTGGTCCAGATGCAAAAAAGGCTCATTACTATTTTTGAAAGCCCAAAAGCAATATTTTAGTGAAATACTTATCAGAGAAATGAAAAATACTGGAACAATCCAGATGTTTCTGAGGTTCTGTGGCAGTTTTATGGCAGTGCTTCCCTGCTCTGAGGCTGCCATTAAGAAAAGCACTGTACATACAGCAAAGTTACTTCTTCCCACCCCCAAGAAAATAGGCCTAAGATACATTTAAAGAGATAGTTTATATTATGCAGGAATGTATACTGGGCTTCAAGACTTCTCCACCATATTCATTTTACTTTCAACTAAGAAACTCTCTTCCTTTGCATATTGATGCATGCACAGTAACTGAATCTAGTAACTTAAACAATTACAGAAAAACATAAATCACTGATATAATCTATTTAATATAACATTAAGATGTGTTCTGTGCTGCAAAATTCTAAGAGCAGATGAAGAATGAATGACTCCTTCACAAGATACAACTGTCCTTTTATTAATCAAGACATATAAAGGCCTTTTTACGGTTAATTTTGCTGCAGTGCAATCCTCACTAATGCCTTCACACAGTATCAAGGAAAACATTCTACATCACTATTACCATAATAACACCAACTCAGCTTTCATTCAGGACTCAAATCTGACAGTAGTTATCCAACAGCCACTATTCTTTCCATTGTACAACTCATGACTCCATGAACAAATCCTATTCCTTTATTGCAAACACTACTTTACACAGATGGCCCTCCTGTTGTTCCAGCATGTCTCTTTTTTCATTGAATTACTATTTCTATACATAATAAATTCAAATACATAAACACTAGCAAGCCTAGGAAACATAATCCCACAGGCTATTCTTGCAATTCAGATTGCAATTTCAACACTAGTGATCTTCAAACCCAGAGTAATTTGATAGGACAACTCACATCTTACAACAAAAAGGAGTTTAGAAACAAGTGCTTTTGTTCTATACTAAGATTTCACTATCTAAAATCCACCATTTTCTATTTCTGCATGCTCTTATTTCCCTAATTCTATGAATACGGCTGAAGGAGACAGACTTCTCGTAAACAAATCAGTAGATAATGTCGAGGCCACCTGCCCTATTAAAAGAATCAGAAAGTCTTTGAGTTTATATAACCTAATTAGTAGACCCCATTTTATAATCTGTAACAATAGCAACTCCAGACTTTTTCTAAAAATATGAAACTAAATTCTTACATTACCTAATTTTCTATGAAAGCATACAGTGATGTTCCAAAACACAATTACAAACACCAACTTCCTGAAGGAAAGATCATTTTTGCTCACAACCTTTACAGAATTGCTGACTACAAAGAGTCTATAAAGATGCAAGTAATTAACATCTCCATTAATGACAACAAATACATGCTCCCTACCTATCCCAGATGAATAGATGTAAACCATAGCAGAAGTTAAATGACACACTTATCTAAAATAAGACAGTTAAATTCAAGTTTCCAGAAATAGAACTTTTGGTTAAGAACACAGCTCAGTCATCTTACATTTTGAGTTAAGGGAGAGGAACAAGCTAAAGAGTCAAAGAAGTGCCCTTAACAGAGCTCCACAGTGCACTGGAGGAACCACATGCTGGTCAACTGTTGCTTTACTGCTTCAACAAAAGCAGCATGGTACTGAGTTGTTTAAGCATTAAAAACT
>JANRGW010053310.1:0-68320 GCA_024733675.1 Psilopsiagon aymara
GAGAAGGCTGAGGGGAGACCTCATAGCTGCCTTCCAGTAGCTGCAGGGGGCTTATAGGGATGCTGGGGAGGGACTCTCCATTAGGGGCTGTAGCAACAGGACAGGGGGTAATGTGTCCAAACTTAAACAGGGGAAGTTTAGACTGGATATAAGGAACAAGCTCTTTACTGTGTGGGTGGTGAGGCATGAGAATGGTTTGGTTGGGGAAGCTATGAATGCTCCATCCTTGACAGTGTTCAAGGTTGGACAGAGCCTTGCATGTCATGGTTTATTGGGAGGTGACCCTGACCATGGTAGGGGGCATGGAACTGGATGATCTTAAGTTCCTTTCCAACCCTAACTATTCTACGATTCTATTATTCTATAATAGACATCCTAGACCTCAAAGTTCTTCATGTAATACCAAGCTTTGGTTGAGAAATTAAGGCAAAACTATGTAAAGGTGGGATTTGGCTGAACATCATGAAAAATGAACAAGATTTACCAGCACGCAAAATATCACCTTAGGATCATGAAAGTTATCCCATTGTTGGGAACATCTTTATCTAGTGTGGGACATATTTTCTCCTGTTTATTAAACGCTTCGACAAAAATAATAAAACATGCTGTCTCCTTCCTACTTATTCATTTATTTTGCATAAGATCATGCAGGTAAAATGAGAAATCCTGCTTCAAACCTTGGCTGCATTGATGGTGCTGGAACTTCCTCTGAAGCCATTGGAAATGCTTTGGGCCACCTATAAGAGCTAAGAAATTATAAATCACAGGTATGTATTATCTTATTGATCACCCTGCCTAGTACAATTGTACTACTATTTTGTGCACTAGCAGTAGTGCAAAATGGTATTAGAAACAGCAGTGGATAGGAACAGCACCTTTGGCACTGTCTCCTATCATGCTCTGAAGGGAATGCTCTGTACTGTGTATCTAAATTATTCTTTTCCCCTCCTTATTTCTGTATGAAGTTAACACTCTTACCTATGTCCCTGTGTTTTTGTCAAGATCTGGAATACAGAAGAGAAAAACAAAGTCTGTGAAAATCCAGATAGAGAGGACAAACTGTTTGAAAGGGTCTGATGATATCTTTTTCTATTAGAAACAGCAGTAGTTTCCACTGGCCTCATTATGGGCTCAAATATGCTCCTTCATGTCATTTTCCTCCTCTCCTTTCATTCCTATGCATGAGCAGTACCTTAAGTCATCCATATTCATATTTTATTGAGTACTTTATGTCACAGACTCACAGACAGCATGTCTGCATCTGAATGCTATTGCATCAGTCCTACTGTGAAGACATTTTCTCCCTTTCAAAAATATAATACAAATCACTGCCAGCTCACCTTCAATCACCAATTATGCAAGTGTGTCATGGTGTGACTGGAAATAATCTTGGAGGATTCACTGAACAAATTGCTGCACTTTCTTAACCTTCTAAGTTCATCTCTTCAGGCCTCACAGTGTTTATTTACCCCATGTAGTTCCACTCACTATGCAGCTAAACCTAAGAAACTAGTCTCTCTTTGCTCCTGTTGGTGTTGTTGCTGTGTCTGTCTTCTAATATGAGTGGCACTGTGTTAGCAGGAGCATCAGCACAGTTGCAGTGGAGCTGTGGCAGCAGAACTAGGAAAAATCTGCTTCAAAGCTTTGACCCCAGCATATTCAAAGGAACTCTCAAGGACTTACATTAGAAGCTCAAAATTATCTGTGTTGTGCTTGAGGGGGAGAGGTAGTTCGTTATGAATCCTCAGTCAGTTCATCTCGATAGTCATGAATCACACTGAACAACCAGAGTCGTCTTTTACTTGCGAGCAGTTCCTTTTTAATCTTAATCTTGTCTTTCCACCTATTCTGTGAAGAGCTTTCAACAGTGTGGGTAGCATTAACTGCTATGGTGGCAAATGTGTATCAAGAAATAGTGATTTAACTGAGAAAAGGACTTAGTTTCAGGTGGTGTTGAGACCTGAGAACTGCCAAAACCAAGAAAGACTTATAATCAGCAGCCATAAAATGTACTGATCCACAGTAGTCATTTCAGATAACAAGCATCAGAGATGGACAGATCACACCTTGCACTGTTGTTGCCCTGTGGTCTCTGTAGATATGTCCGTGCCTCTGTCAAAAGGAACAACTGCTGCTCTTATGGGCATATCTCACCTATCTGTCTTCACTCCTCGGAGTTACTAATGTAGTTATTTCTATTTTTATACTGCTTTTTAGGACCCATATCAAGCTTGGAAATGCACTGTCTGTACAGCTATCAGTGTCTTAGATCATTTATAGAACAGACATCCACAGTTATCTCTCTATTAGTTGCTTTTTTCCTTTCCGTCATGGAAACAGCTGAGGATTTCTAAATCAAGAAAAGCTCAAGGCAATGGGTTTAGAATAGGTTCCAGGGTGGTATATGGGCTTTCAGTAGACATTCCCAACCTTTACTGTAGAAGCAGCTGTATTACTTACTTCAGTGGCATCTTTAGAGGGAAAGGGGGAAGCAGTGCTGTACATCTTTGAATATCACTCTTGCTATTGTGCCCCTGAGGAAGAGCAGAAAGAAAAGGGAAATAGGAGGAAAGTACTCTGCACAGAAGAGACAAAGTCACTTAAGAGTTGCCACTATTAAATATGCTTACTCATATTCCTCGGCATCTCCAGGGATATTTTCTAGCCCTTGTAAGCTAGGCTGCCCATAAGTTCCCAGTTATGTTAAAAACAAGTTTACTTACCAGACACGGTTCCTGGTCTCTCTGACCTCTCTCACTGTTTGCTTCATTTAAAATGACATTTAATTAAATGAACAAGGACAGACTTTGTTTCTTAACAGGAGTGGGGGCATATGCAATATCTTGATGAGTTGTTAAAAAGGAAGAAAAAAAAGAAGCAGGGGTGGTCAGAAGATAATTACTTTCTATGCCTTTTCAGACATGATTTTCTTTTCCAGACAACAATGCTGAAGTTGTTAAACTACATGTGTAGTAACCATGACTTTGTTGCTACCATTGAAATTTGCAGAGATATGAGAAACTTCCATTCTGCCCTTGCGAACTTTTTCTTAACAAAAGAGATTTTTTTTCCTCAGTATTTCTGCCTTGCAAGCACCACTTATAGGTCATTCAGCCTAACCCCTGGCTCAAAGCAAAACCAGCTAGAGCAGGTTGCTTCTCGTCACATCCGAGTGGGTTTGAATATATCCAGGGATGGAGACTCCACAGCCTCCCTGAACAACCTGTTCAGTTTGACCATGTAAGCAGTAAGAAACATTTTCTTATGTTTAAACACGATTTCCTGTATATCATTTTGTGCCCATTACCTTCTTGATTGTCACTAAGAAAAGTGTAACTCCATTTTTTTATTCCACTCTTTAGGTGTTTATACATATTGAGAAGACCTTCCTGAGCTTTCTCTTCTCCAACCTCAAAAATCCCAACAAAAATACATTTTATGAAAAGGAAAATGTATTTAAGGGTGATATATTTTATACTCAGGTCTCATGAAAATCTTAATTAACAGCTAATTATCAGTTACCAGTTGTATAATCAAAAGCTTTTCTGCATGCTTTTAGCATAAGCTGAAGAGAAACTACCATTCTATCATGTATTAAGCACAGCACGTACTGAGCATATTTTAGTCTGTTTTATTTTTGGCAAGATGTCAGAAAACAAGAAAGTATTTTATTTCAGTACATGAAGTTAGAGGTGCCTTTTCATTTACTCTTCACTTGATGTTTGTGTTTTTAGTCCAGCAATTACAGAACATTTTAAACACCAACAAGAGTAGATGAAGCAATTTGTCATTAACAGTTGGTTCCATACAGTTAAACTTCGTGTACATGAAATCAGAAATCAGTCTTAAGAATCTGATCTCTGAATTGCTGAGAATAATATTTAGATCTACAATTTTATTTTTCTTTTAAACTAAATTCCTTAATAAAAAGCTGAGAGAAGGAAAGAACTAGGACCTTATGAAAAGCATAATGGGCACTATCAATTTAAATTGAACTGTATTCCCAGCTACATCCTTGGAAATCAAACTTTACTGTAATAATGTCAAGGAGTGGAATATATGTTTGCTTCAGCTGAAATGTCAGAGTTTATTTTGTAATAAACCCAAAGAGCTGCCCCTGAGACTGGGGCTAAATGCAATATTCAGTTCAGGTCTAGCAGGAGCTACGGTTCTTGCATTGCATTGCTTATTTTAGATTACTTGTGGTATCTCCTTGAGTGCCCCATACAATGATCTGCCCCATACAATGATCTGGCCTTTCTGTTGGTCTCCTACAACACCAACTGAGCCACAGCAGCCCATTTTTGAAAACTCTAGGTAGGAAGCAGAAGGAAGATTTAAAATTTGCTTCAACCCTAGAAAAATTCCAGCTGCAGTTCATGAGAGTTATTTTGAATCTGAACTCTTAGACCATGAACCTCTTGCGAGAAGCCACAGCCTCAGGCTACAAGCATAGTGGAGTAGGTCCAAAATAACATGTTTCATTGATCTTATTACACTTCAAAAAACCCCACATCATGCCTGGATGGAGCATGCATCTTCAATCCTGAATTTGTACTATTCTGTGCCATGATTTAGAATCAACTATGAGAATCTGTACTAAAAAGAGGGCTAAATATCTGCTTGCTAAAATACACTCTCTAGCTACTCTTTAGTGTTAGAGAGATAATCTTTCTGCTTACATTTAAGTGTTCATTTTTAAACAGAGCTTGGGGGTTATAATTTCAAAAGAAAATCAATGCAAGTTGTGTAACTGAGCAAAGCATATAACCAGATTCAAACTATCACTGTATTCTCTTTTGACCATGCTTCAGCATTCAGTGGTGCAAAACCAGAGTGAGCAGCAGGCTTGTATTGTGATATTGGAGGAAGGCCTTCGTTCTACAAAGAAAAGCTGAAAATAACTCAATGGTGCCCTGCAGTCAGCTTATTTCATTGCTTTAGGGGGAATTTAAGCTTGACACAAATGCAACAGATTTATTTGTTCTGAATTGGTTTTAAAACTTTTTTTTTTAAATGTCCTCTTAGACAGTCACTGGACCTTAAAATCTAAAAAAGTTGTCTACTAGAGTACTTCATCTGAGAAAACATAAAGGGAAGGAATCCATTGATTAATGCTAGATTAGATCTGTACTGCAGACAAATGTAAAACTAAGCATAAAGAGCTAAATGGCTTTCAACAGAATGGGGCTATTGCGCACCATTCCAAATGCAAAACTTCCCACGGGTTTTAATAGCAAAATATTCTCTAAAAATAAGCAATGGAAAGGTCCAGGTTGAAGTGCATTTATCTTAGCCATTCCATTCAGTTCTCCACTATAAATTAGAATAGATTAGACTAGATTGGAATAGAATGGCATAGGATAGAATGGAATGGAAAAAGATAAGATAGACTAGACTAGGAGAGAATAGGAATGGAACAGGATAGAATAGAATGGAATAAGACAGACTAGAATAAAATCACTAAATAAATAATATAAATGATGTATCTATGTAAATCTGTGTGTATAAGCCTATACCTATAACATTTATATGCTTCTATACATACAAATACGTCCACATTTTTTTTCCTTAATAATATTAATTGTCAATCAAAATAATTTAGATGAGAATGCAGGATGGCTGCTGCTGTCATGGGTAGGTGGCTCCCAGGGTGACCCAGATACACTCTTGAAATTGAGGAACTGGGGTCTTCAGGTTCAGATTAATTTAACCTGTTAGCTGAGTGACTGAGAGAAAGTATGATCCCTTTCAGGGGAAACTCTGAGTACTGCCTATGTGACAAGGCATAGACACAGAGAAGAATGAAGAAAATAAGTAGGTCCTGAACCTGAGCAGAACAATTCTGGAGTGTAGTGTGTGAGCCAGTAGCTGCCGGGTGACTTCAGCCGTTGGTTTAGAGGAAGCCTTTGGATGGAAACATCACAGTTTATATGTTGCAATTTTATTTGTAATCTTGACAGCTGAACTTGAATGTCAGTAAAAAAACAAGCTAGAGAAAGAAAATGTTTCTTGAAACTTGGACATCTGTTCAGTCATCCATTTACAGGTACTTAGTGCCAAATGGGTTTCCATACTATATCTGAACTGTCCATGTGGGACAAGATATGCCATGTATGAAGTAGGACCATAGCAGGAGGGTTGGAACTGGATGATCTTAAGGTCTTTTCCAACCCTAACTATTCTATGATTCTATGATTCTGTGATCCATGGGAAACTTATCTCCCTCTAGAGCAGTGGTTGGAGGGTAAGTGGATATTTTAGGGAAGATCCAAAGGTACCATATGACTCCTGTAGAAATTTTGGTGAAAAATTTCACTAGAAGTTCATTGCATTTTTTGACCAGCTCTGATTATGCCTTTAATATATTTCTTCAGTACTATATATCATTGCCTACTGCTTCATGACCTCATATCAAGTCTCGCTTGCCTTAATACTTGTAGAATATTGCAAACAGAAATATCTAAAGCCACATGTATTGATAAATAAATAGAATGGGTAATTGCCACCCCATTCTCATTCCAGCAGCTGAATTCAAGGAGCTGAAAGTACTGCCCTCACAAGGAACAAGCCTGACCAAGGGAATTTTGTTTTTATCTTAGACTCAAGTCCCAGTCTACATCAACTTCTCTTTCATAACATGTTAATCATTCTCTTTCTTCTTCAGCTTTCTGGTGATTAAGCTGACTAGCTTTATGTTACTTTAATAACATTAATAGTAATATGCTAAACATGGAGAGGTCTCAGGTACCTTGGTCATGATTAGACATGAGTTCTCTATCACACAAACAGGTTGCCCAAAGAAATGGTAAATACTCCATCCCTGGCAGTGTTCAAAGCCAGGCTGGATGTCTGGCTGTAAAAAAAAAAAAAAAAAAAAAGTAAATGCAAACCTTGTCTGGTTATATTGACTGCTTATGTCTCGGTGGTTGGTACAAGTATTTTGGTCTTGTGAATTTTACCGCTCCTGTTTTGCTCAAAAAGAGACCAGGTAGGGAATTCACTCTGTTTAGACCCAGTGGTGCCCCCTGTGGCTGCAGTGGCATGAGGCAGATTAAAAAGCAGAATGGGTACAGAGAGGGGCAAAAGTTGCTGAGGCAAGCTGAAAATGATACCTTCACATTAGGCCAGTGATTGCCATAAAAGGTCTACCCTGAATCTTTTTTCTATCTGGCAATGGCATAATTAGTCATTCCTCTTAGTCATGTAAAAAAATGTTCAGAAGCCTGACTCTCAGACCATTTTCTTGTGAATTTTTAATTTTTATCTTATCATTTCTTTTTTCCCTTTTGTTTTCAGTTTAAACCAACAACATAGTTACTATTAGAACCTGTTCCACCTTTATTAAAATCATATATTTACATATAATACTTACTCTTCATTGAATGGAGAGAACCTTAATCAATGACCAATTTCTTTTTGCCTATTGCAGAATCGAATGTATAAATACTGTTTAATTAAATAACTTTAGTTGATGATTGATACAGCTACTAAATGGTCCATCCCTGTCACTGTTCAAAGGCAGGTGGGACAGAGCCTTGAGGGACATAGTCTAATGTGAGGCATCCCTGCCCGTGACAGGGGGTTGGAACTGTATGATCTTAAGGCCCTTTCCAATCCAAACCATTCTGTGATTCGATGATTCTATATACAGTTAAGAAGTGGAGAAAATAGAAAATTAAAATTTTACCTTCCTGAAGAAAAATAAAAAAATGTCAGTTTTGCTCTGAGACAGCATTTGTGCCCAGTGATCATACAGTTAATTCAGTTCAGTTGATGGCAGACTTTATCAGCTCCAAAAATACTCCACTCACTATTGCACTTGCATAAATCTGGAGATGAAAAATTGAGTAAAAAACCTGATAAAAGGGGATTTAAAGCTGGATTCATAATCTTCTAAGGGACTTATGTTGCATAAGACTGGAATCACCTTTGCATTTGTCTGTTGTACAGATCTAGGCATGCACACAGGCTTTTTCTTTGCCTTATTATGAAATACAATACTTATGCGCACCCTCGCTATGAGGGTCCTGAGATGCTGGCACAGGCTGCACAGAGAAACTGCGACTGCCCCATCCCTGGTAGTGTTCAAAGACAAGTTGGACGGGGCTTTGAGCAACCTGCTCTAGCGGAAGGTGCCCCCACCCATGGCAGGGGTTGGAACTGGATGAGCTTTAAGCTCCCTTCCAACCCAAACGAGTCTGGGATTCTGTGAAATTTAAAATTTGAGTCAGCCATAAAATAATTCCAGAGGCAGTTCAAGAGAGGTGAGTTATTTTAAATCTGAACTCCGAGACAATGAACCTCTTGTGAGAAGCCATAGCCTCAGGCTAGAAGCACAATGGTCTGAAATAACATACTCCATTGATGTTATTACACTTAAAACACCACATCCTGCCTGGAAGGAGAATGCACCTTCAATCCTGAATTTGTACTATTCCATAGCATAATTTAGAAATGATTATGTGTGTATCTTGTAAAAAAGAGCAGCAATTATCTGGAATAAAGAACAAATTACATGGAATAAAGAACAAATGCCAAAAGACTGGAATAATTTTGAACAGAAAGGTGTAGGTTTTATAAGGCAGAAGACTCTGGGAATACTTTAGAGAAAACAAAGATTACTTTAATAGTTTCATTCTTAACAATGACATTAGTGATGGGATAAGAAAGCAACATAATGGACACACATACACATTTCCATTTGTGATTCAGAGACAATGACATAGTCATATTGTCATTCCTCACTGCAAACGCAGTTTGGATTTACCACTTCTATTTCAATGCAGAGAAAAGTGGTTACACACAGACACTGAATTACTTACACCCTCCCAGCTGCCAGCTGTCTTGCTAAGGGGGTTCTATGCCTCACCAATTGCTAGAAGCTATTGTAAATTGATTCTCAAATTTTCCAAATCCATGCAGCAGTTAGGAATTCACTGTTTCCCACTCTAATTTGTCATGCAATAAACAGATTTCTGCTACTTATGTAACCTAGTATTAACTTTCTCCACAATGGATCAATGAGGGTCAGTATCACTGTATTGGGTTTGTGTGGCAAGGTGTTGGTAGTGGATGGGATGCATGAGTGGCTTATGTGAGAAGCTGCCACAGGTTTCCCCTGTGTCCAACAGAGCCTTCACCAGCTGGCTCTGAGACAGATCCTGTGCTGGCCAAAGCCAAGCCCAACAGTGACAGTGGCAGGATCTCTCAATAAGAAGGAAGGGAAAACCCTTCTGCAAGTGCAGCAGGAAGAAATGAGTGAGAATCTGTGAGAGCCACAGCTCTACAGGCACCAAGGTCAGTGTAGAAGGAGGGTAAGAGATGCTTCAGGTGCCAGAACAGAGGTTTCCCTGCAGTAGATCATGGCGAGCTAGGCTGTGTTCCTGTAGCCCATGGAGGTCCACAGTGAAGCAGATTCCACTTGCAGTTTGGGGAGGACCTCGTGTTGGAGCAGGGGGATGCCCAAAAGGAGCCTGTGACCCCTTGGGCAGCCTGTGCTGGGGCAGCCTGTGCAGGAGCAACCTGTTCCTGAAGGGCTGCACCCCATGGAGGGGACCTACACTGCAGCAGTTTATGAAAACCTGCAGCCATGGGAAGGACTCACACTGGAGCAGTCCATGGAAGACTGTCTTTGGTGGGAGGGAACCCCCACGATGGAGTGTGAGAAGTTCTCCCCTGAGGGGGAAGGAGCGGCACAGACAGTGTATGACGAACTGACCACAGCCACCATTGCCCACCTCACTGCACCACTGTGGGGCAAGAAGGTAGAGAAAATCAGGAGTAAAGTTAACCCCAGGAAGAGAGGAGGGAAGAAAGATGCTTTTAAGATTTGGTTTTATTTCTCATTACCTTACACTGATTTGATTAGAAATAGATTTAACCAGTTGAGTCTGGTTTGCCAATGATAGCAATTGGTGAGTGATCTTTCTCTGTCCTTACAGGCTTCTGTCCAGGAGCCTATTTTCTCTCCCGTGTTCAGCTGAAGAGTGGAAATGATAGAGCAACTTTGATGGGCAAGTTTCTTGTAGCCAGGGTCAACCCCCCACAGTTACCTACCATTTGTCTCTTTGAAGTCAGAATGCATTTCATCAATATAAAGTGAGAAGAAAGGTTTTTCTTTCTTCTGAACCAGAGCAAAGCAGGTGACAGGACATTGGCAGTTCAAACTCTTACTTCAAATATGTTTTTTGTTCTGTAAGGAAAATGATATTACTTCTTCAATATCTGCTTTAGCAAATGCTGCTGTCTTAAGAAGGCTGCCTCAAAATTCAGGTGGTAACTTCCCTTCCTTTCAATGAAAAAAGGAGCAGAAATCATAATGTGGATTGGCCCCATTACCGTTAAAACCAGTTACATCAGCTATCCCACTCTCAAGCCATCTGCGCTGGAGAAATTCCTTAGACAAAGGATTTTTTTCATTGAGCATCTGCTGTATTGCAAGTGCCTCTATAGCTATTAATTATCCATAAAACAGCCCTGTTAGAAACAACCAGGGCATACTTCTGGAAGACTTTTAGCCATAGTATAAGGGAACCTGAGTATTCTTCCGTTAATCATAGAACCATGGAATGTTCTGGGTTTTAAAGGACCTTAAGATCATCCCGTTCCAGCCTCCTGCCATGGGCAGGGGTGCCTCACACTAGACTATGTCACCCAAGGCTTTGTCCAGCCTGGCCTTGAGCACTGCCAGAGATAGAGCATTTGCCATTTCTTTTGGCAACCTGTTCCAATGCCTCACCACCGTCACAGTAATCCTGATGTTACACTACTATATGCCAAGAGACTTCAGCCTTTATATTCCTTACTTAGTTCATATTAAGTAAGAAGCGATTCAGTCCTTCAAAGCTGAATAGAACAGATGTGTGGTTTTAAATGACTGAAAATTATATTTCTTCACTGTAGATTAAACATCCTCCTACTGCTTGTTAAATGCACTTGTTCATTTGCTTGATAGACTATAGATTCAGTCATCTTTTTTAGAAATGGGTATCCTTAGATGAGGTCGTCTCAGCATTCAGTAGTATGTTGATGTCAAGTCTTCTGCAGTACACTATGCTTCAGAATTTTCATCAACAAAATATTGTGTAGAATGTGAACAAAAACCCCAGACAAACCACACAAAAAACCCGATGTTTCTCACTAGGAAATATAAACCAAGAGAGATCTATTGACAAATTAAGTAAATTTACACCTTTCTTCTGATCCTGTGTTTCCATTTGGGGAAAAAAATAAAAGGGATTCCTTGTAAATGTATTTTGCATTAAAATTCACATTTCACATAAAACCAGATCACGCTAAACACTGGCATCCCTTGAGAAAAACGGGGATATTATCAAAGTCGCACCTTGTGTCTCCAGGATTCCTGCATCTGAAAATTGACAAGATTGTGGCTTTTCTTGTAGAAGTCTTAAATCTTTCAAGTCAAGAAACAGCCAACATATTTGTCTTGTTCAAAGGCTTTTCAAGGCCACTGCTCCACGCAATTGAGGGTTGGGGTAATAGTGATTCAGTCTACTCCAAAACTATCATCGGAGTCCACTGGGAAGTCAAGTCATCTCACAAAGCCTAATGGCATTTTGACATCTGCTCTAGTGAGCTTCCTAACCCCTTCTTCCTTCCCTTCCTCCCCTCCTAGCAGAAGAGTAGCAGCTACATGACAGAAGGCTGGAAAAATAAGCAGCTAACCTGTGGTTCCTTCTGCTATCTGTACAAATCCTTTCTGCTTTGGGTTCCTCATATCTTTGTCACAATTTCGATTTGAATGGAAGAAGAGCCAATTCTGTTGCTTCCCTGTTGGCTATCTAGAATGTGATTCCTGCAGAGTTATTCATAGATTCATTAATGCCCTTTTACAGAACCTACAAATTCTATGTAGGTTGGTGCCACTTATTCCTGGATTAAATCTGTACTTTCCACAGCTAATAGTGACACATCTTAAAATAGCTCTCATTCATTGAGGCTTTTTGGTAACTGCTAAGGGAATTATCAAGGTGTTAGAAACAAAACAGCTCTCTGAAGAGATCTGATTCATCCCTCAGAAGTTTGCACAATTCCTCTGCATTTATTTTGACAGAACAGAGTTCTTACACACAGCAAAGCTCTGTGGGTATCCTGGATATTTTTACACTGTATGAAGCAAAGGTAAAGGAAGACATAAAGTCACATGTACCAGCTTTGTTCAAAGAGAGCTCAGCTCTTAACTTAAAATGTGGCATATGTTCAGCTTTTAATCTTCTTCTCCCTGATGAGGACGTCACCACCAGATACAATAAAGACAAAGAACAATGTGGGAATTCAAAATTAAAGGACATGAATGTGTGCTTTATCATAAAAGGCTAAACTGAGTGTATGAATGGCTCTTCAGTGTACTATGCAACACAGAGCTCTGCTTGCAAGTTTTCAGATAAAGAGTTCATTTCCTTCCAAAACCAGTTATTGATGCTTTCTGGATTTACACTTTGACATGCCCCCATGTCACTGAGATGTTTACACTACCAGTTCACAAGGCCAAGTTATGAGATCTTTAGGCATCTTGGTTTAGATATTATTAGGAGTCATGCTTTTGAGAAACAAATAGAATCTCTACTGTTCTCTTGGCCAGAAATCTTGAGATTAGTCAAAAACTCTACCATCATACTCAAAACAATTAAAAGACTACTGAACCAAAACCCCACAAAACCTCTTTTCAATTGTTTCCCATAGATCGAGAAATTGATTTTTATACCTCTATATTCTTCTTCTGCAGAGGAGCAACTAGTATGGGAAAACAATAAAAATTAAAGCATCTATTATATCTTATGGATGAATTATCTGCACTAGAGCAACATTTTGCTCTTCAGACCAGTAACATGCCCCTCTATGAGTTGGTGTAGGAGGGGGAAACTGCTCAGTTCCTGCAAGTTAGACAAAATCAGTTTTAAAGAAGTTTTGATCTGTTAATGACATCTAATTAACCTACGAACAATAAACTGGGCATTAAGGATCAATAACAGCAATATAACAGATGAATTACAATATTAGAAACTTCTATGATTTTAATAAAACTCCATGTTTCTAAGCACCTGTCAATATCTTATTTCAAGAAGCTATAATCACTCGTGCATAGTCATGTTAGTACACAAACAGTGCTGTACACATGTCTGCTGTCAAGAAAGGTAGGTTACAAGGACACCCCCTGTTCTGGAAGGGCATGTCCACCATTTAAACACAACTCTTTTTAGAGAAGTGGGTTCTCCTGCTTTATTTGTACCTGTGCCTTTCCCTACAATCCTCTAATACACACAAGATTGCTGGAGATGGACTCTTCATCAGGGACTGCAGTGAGAGAGAGAAGTAGGGGAAACGGCTTCAGATCTAAACGGGAGATTTAGGTTGGCAATAAGGAAGAAGTTTTTCCCTGTGAGAGTGGTGAGGCAATGGAACAGATTGCCCAGAGAAGTTGCGAATGCTCCATCCCAGTAGTGGTCAAGGCCAGGCTGGATATGGGACCTTGGGCAACATGGTCTAGTGGAAAGTGTCCCTGCCCATGGTGATAAGGATCTTAAGGGTCTAGTGGAAAGAGTCCCTGCCCATGGTGATAAGGATCTTAAGGTCCTTTCCAATCCTAACCATTCTATGATTCTATGATTCTGTGCTCATATCCATGCCTCTATCAGCCTCATGGGAACCTTGGAGCTTCTGAAATGACACCAAGGTCAGCAGACACGTAGATTTCCTGTGGTACTAGTCTGGAAAAACTAAGCCACCTGGCCCTCAGTGCGCACCTTTTGGTGTCCACCTCTGAGCAAGGAGGTTGTCATTATAGCCAGTAGGGGTCTAGTCAATGAAGCCTTGCAGTGAATATAGATGATTTTAAGGCAGATGCCCAAGAAATCCATTCACTTATTTAAATGGAGGCATCTAATCCCATTTTGGACACATTGTAGTGCTCCTCCTTACCTTCAGCTACTGCTCTAGATAGGTTGCTCCTCTGTCATACCTGCAAGCCTCATATGGATATCCCCTTTTTACAATTGTGGGTAACCTACAGTGTTCAAATAGCGATGTGTGTCTGTATTTAAGCAACTAAATCAGAACTCTTTTGCCTAATCTGGTGAGCAGTTCTCAACACTCCAGTGGCTAATAAGGGGAGATCTCCAAGGTATGGCTTAGCTGCTCAAATTAAAATATTTTCATTGTAGGCCATTTGACATGCTCAAGGATATTCATCACTGGTGTTTATCTTCTGCTCCAAGAGGACATGAATCTACCATAGGCACTGGGTCATGTCTGAGAGTCTAAGCATCACTGAAAGCATCAAAATGTGATATGTTAGCAATTAAACTGAGCACTCATTCACTGTAGTGGGAGCTTGGACTTTCAAAGCAGACGCAGATTGCAGATATTTTGGTTTGGAAGGAAATTTCACACCTTCAACAAAATCCAGTCCCTGCTGTCAGCCTTTCTTGCTGGCCCTGACTCCTCTTCACCAATCTTTATGGTACTGCATGGATACAGTTTCCTTTTTCTCAGCACCCCTGTAACTCCTGCTAGAGAAGGGTAACAACAGCAGATACGGCTTGGCTTACCTACTGCAGTTTGCACTTGCAGCAGCCTCTTACCACATTGAACTTTAATGCAGTTAAGTGACAAGCATCAAACTTAAATACAGTCAAAGGGAGATTCCAGGATAGCATGCACAACTTTGGGTTAATTTTTAGAGCCATGCAAATATTCCTTCACTATCTCCAGAATGTACCCTACAACAGGTGAAGTACTTCCTTAATAAGGCTACTGTAAGACTTTTACTCTGAACAAAATAATACCTTGTTTTCTGTTACATTTCTTTTGTTTTGCTCTAGGAAATGAATCCTTTCAGCTGAATCATAAATCAGATGGTGGCTAATGATTAAAGTCAGAAAAGTCTCATGCTTTTAAAAACAACACCTTATCAGAAAATATCTGCGGGTGTGCTGTGTACACAGCTCATTAAACTGCATATACAATTTCAAGGTGTTTCATATATATAATATGAATATGTGCCTTTCAATATGGGTGGGGATTAATGTGAAAAGCTGTGCCAGAGGCATAGCTGGTTTGAAGCTGGTTTCTTATTTTTCTTGTGGGTTTTCTTAGGTTACCTATGTTACATTATTTCAAGAATATTTATTTCTTGAGAATAACATTTCACGGTTGCAGATAAGCTATACATAAGCTGGTCCTCATTAACTTTACAATCCAGATTCAGCAGGTCTTGCCAAATAGTGACTAAAACCAACCTGTGGGATAGAATGCTAAAAACCACATAGAAGGCAGCCTGGTGGTTTTGTTGTTTGTAAGCACCATTATAGCAACTGTAGATTGTTTGGGGCTCAGGTCAGCTATGCAGGGGGCTTAGATGTTAGATTTATTTTGTATGTCTCCATTGGCTTCAAAAGAAGATGAAGCTCTGGATGTTATTCTTTTAAATAGGGAACCAAATTCATTCCAGACTGAACTTCCTTGATTTCACTCACCTTGAAAAAACAAGTAGTTTTGAACTGATGTGCATGATCTTGTGCTGATTTCTGAGAATGTTATTACATATAAATCATGCAATTTTGCTTGATATTTTGAGGACTAAGTGGAAATGTAAGTGAATTGTACACTTGGAGGTAAACAAATCAGTGATACTGCTTCTACAATTCTGTTATTTTCAAATGGCACTTAAATAGGCTGAAGATGTAGCAGCCATGTCCTCTTCTGTTTCCCACAGTATGAGCTGAATAAATCATATTTGAAAAATCATGGCAGTCAGGTGAAATTCCCGATGACTAGAAAACGGGAAATATAACCCCCATTTTCAAGGAAAATATGGATGAGCCGGGGAATTACAGAGCAATCAGTCCCACCTCCGTGCCTGACAAAATCATGGAGCAGATTCTCCTGGAAGGCATGCTGAGGCACATGAAAAACAACAAGGCGCTTGGTGACAGCCAGCATGGCTTCACTAAGGGGAAATCCTGCCTGACCAATCTGGTGGCCTTCTATGATGGGGCTACAGAACTGATGGACAGGGGTAGAGCAGTTGATGTCATCTGCCTGGACTTGTACAAAGCATTCAACACTGTCTGGCATGACATCCTTGTCTCTAAGTTGGAGAGACATCAATTTGATAGATGGACCACTGGATGGATAAAGAACTGGCTGGATGGCTGCACACAAAGAGTTGTGCTCAATGGCTCAATGTCCAGCTAGAGATCAGTAACAAGTTGTGTCCCTCGGGGATGGGTGTTGGAACCGCCCTTGTTCGACATGTTTTTGGTGACATGGATATTGGGATTGAGTGCACCCTCAGCAAGTTTGCCGATGACACCAAGCTGTGTGGTTCAGTCGATACGCCGGAGGGAAGGAATGCCATCCAGAGGGACCTTGACACGCTTGTGAGGTGGGCTAATGCCAACCTAATGAATTTTCACCATGCCAAGTGCAAGGTCCTACACCTGGGTTGGAGAAATCCCAGGCACAGCTACAGGTTGGACAGAGGAGAGATTCAGAGCAGCCCTGAAGAGAAGGACGTGGGGGTGTTGATTGATGAGAAAATGAACATGAGCCAGCAGTGTTCTGTTCACTCGCAGCCCAGAAAGCCAACCGTATCCTGGGTCGAAGGAGGTGATCTTGCCCTTCTACTCTGCTCTTGTGAGACCTCACTTGTGAGTATTGTATGTAGTTCTGGTGTCCTCAACATAAAAAGGACATGGTACTGTTGGAACAAATCCAGAGGAGGCCACGAGGATGATCATGGGACTGATGCACCTCCCATACTAATACTGGCTGAGAAAGTTGAGGCTGTTCAGCCTGCAGAAGAGAAGGCTGAGAGGAGACCTCAGAGCAGCCTTCCAGTACCTGCTGGGGGCCTATAAGGATGCTGGGGATGGGCTATTCCTTAGGGACTCCAGTGATAGGACAAGGGGTAACGGATTCAAACTTAAACTGGGGAAGTTTAGATTGGATATAAGGAAAAAGTTTTTTACTGCAAGAGTGGTGAGGAACTGGAATGGGTTGCCCAGGGAAGTTGTGAATGCTCCATCCCTGGCAGTGTTCAAGGCCAGGTTGGACAGAGCCTTGGGTGGCATGGTTTATTGGGAAGTGTCCCTGTCCATGGCAGAGGGGTTGGAAATGGATGATCTTAAGGTTCTTTCCAACCCTAACTACTCTATGATTCTATGATTCTGAATGTCACTGATCATTGTGCTTGAGCCTTTTACAATAAGAAGAACATGTAATTCTCTTTTCCATTTTACAGCACTAAGAATGCGAGAAAATGGAGTTCCTTGCTACCCTGAGAATGATTTTTTTCAGTGCCTTAAGAGCTCTAAACCACCTTCACTCCAGGTCTGAAAACTTGGGCAACATTTTGAGTAGGTGTTTGGCCAAGTAATGAAAGCAAGAATGACATACTGAGGATAAATCATAGAAAGGACTTAGAAAGGATCTTAATGGATTTGGGGAATGTAGTAGAAAATAAAAGATAGAAGAATTGCCAGCATTCAAGTAAGAAATTATAATATGCTGAATTCAGCAAAATTATTCACTTGATCAGAAGAATTAATGCTGTATAACAAGTAAATAGTTCAAGACATCAAAGAATAAAATATAGGCAATAAAAGCATAAAATATCATCTGATCAACAGAAAATATCACATGACAGCACTCACAAATAAAGACGACAGATACGTCAGAAATCAAGAAAGAGGTGAAAGAATTCAGTCAGGGTCTAGTTGCCAGTGAACCATGATGGTGATGTATAAAACAGGGAGACATGGCAGCATCCCTTGAAGGACTGTATGACACTGTTAAATATCCATTTCTGGATGTGGAAATGATTAAAAGTGAATAGGAATGGCTCAAGGTTCTAAATAGATAATTTCGAAAGATGTGCAGAAGTTATGAATACTGAGGTTGAGTATTGTGCCCCTTGGAAATATGTTTAATTTATACTTTCTGACTTTTATTGTTCTAGAAAACCCCAAAGCAAAACCAAGACAAAGATAGTTCCTCTCACAACTCCCATTTGTTCAAAATCTGAAGGGTCTGCACTTTGTCTGCATTTTTACATGAGCGTCCCCTTTTTTACACATTTCGCATTTAACAAACTTGCTAAGGCAGCATCTGATAACATCTTTCTGACACTTGGCCCTAGGAAAAAACTTCATCATCAGTTGATTTGTACTTTCTAGGAGTATGTGATCCTAGGACCTGGATGCAATTAACCTCATCAGGTTTTCAAAAATGAGCATTCAGATCTAAACTCAAATGGAGTGAAGAAAACAGCTTGCTTAAAACTAGCTCTCATTTGAAGCCTTCCACATCATTTCAGTACTGGGCTATCTTAATTCAAAAAAATACTTCAAAAGCATCTCTCAAATTATGTGCTGTATTTCAAGCCAGAGGAGCTATTCACATTTATTTAAACTGAAGCTCAGTGAAGGGATCGAGATCTTAGAGCCCTCTACTTCCCAGTGGAGGTTAGTGAACACATACAAAGTTAAAACAGTTCAGGCCAGAGCCTGAAATTTTTAATCAGATAGAACTCCCCTGCCTCAGTCAGAGCTTTGCTAAGGTTAGGACTGCTGCTAAGGTTAGGACTACTAGGGTTGACTGCTAGACATGGCTCTGGTGCTGGACCTGTGAACTTTACTTAGCTTCAGGACAGTTGGAGTTCAGAAACACAAAGATACTGCAGAGACTTCACTGCTGATAACCCGAGGCCAGATTTTGATGGGTTTTCTCCTTTCTTTCCCAGCACCTAGGCTGAACTTTCACTGACACTGAGAGCTGACTGCCTAAGCCAGTACAGCAGGGAGGGATGCAGAAAAATGTTGCCCAGATTGCAGATGGAGCTTTTCTGGATGGAGTTTCAGCATTTACATCAGAGGATGCAAAAAACAATAAAAAATTTTAATCTCTTTAATGTTAACCCTATGCCAAGTTTTACTATTGAAATATCAGTAAAATTGATTAATGGGCATATAACGCTCCTTTCTGTAAGTCTAACACTGCAGCTTAGGTACAATGGAAAACTGACATATGGGAAAATGTTTCAGTATTGTCCTATATGATTAGAATCATGGAATCAACTAGGTTAGAAAAGACCTTTAAGCTCATCAAGTCCAACTATTATCCTAAGACTGTCAAGACCACCGCTAAATAATATCACTGAGGGCTTCACTTACACATTTTTGAACACTTGAAATGCAATTATAGTAATCTTAGACCCTATTCCATGACAGAATTAAAGTCAATGCACTTAGAGTATGTAGTACTAATAACAAAATGATTATATAATATAGCTTATTCAAATGTTTCCATATGAGAACAATTATAATGAAATTATGTGTACACAGGGAATCTCGATGACAGTGAAATATTCTCCTAAATGAAACAGTGCCCAGAAGGTTTAAAGATGCAGCTCAGAATTTAAATAGGAAGAATTTATTAAAACAAAAATAGTGTCAGTTACAGGCTTTAAGTTTCCTTAGATGCTCCAGTTTTCAGCATTCTGTGTGTTGTTAAAGACAGGGTGTATGTGCTGGTTTTGGCTGGGGTAGAGTTAACTTTTGCATAGCAGCTAGTAGGGTGCTATGTTTTGGATATGTGACCAAAATGGTATTGAAAACACAAGGATGTTTTCATTATTTCTGAGTAGTGCTTAGGCAAATTCAAGGCTTTTCTGCTCCTTACACCACTCCACCAGTGAGCACACTGGGTACGCACAAGGAATTGAAAAAGGACACAGCCAGGAGAGCTGACTCCAGCTGACCAAAGGGATATGGTCAGTGAGAAACTGAACATGAGCTGGAAGCGTGCGCTCACAGCCCAGAAAGCCAACCATATCCTGGGCTGCATCAAAAGAAAGAGCGTGACCAGCAGGTCTGAGGTGATCCTGCCCCTCTACTCTGCTCTTGTGAGACCTCACTTGGAGTACTGTGTGCAGTTCTGGTGTCCCCAACATAAAAAGGACAGTCAACTGTTGGAAGAAGTCCAGAGGAGGGCCACGAAGATGATCATGGGACTGGAGCACCTCCCGTATAAAGATAGGATGAGAAAGTTGGGGCTGTTCAGCCTGGAGAAGAGAAGGCTGCGTGGAGACCTCATAGCAGCCTTCCAGTATCTGAAGGGGGCCTATAAGGGTGCTGAGGAGGGACTCTCCATTAGGGGCTGTAGTGAGAGGATGAGGGGTAATGTGTTCAAACTTAAACCTGCCTGTTGATGGGAAATAGTGAATTCCTGCTTTGCTTGTGTGGGTGGCTTTTTCTTTATTCATTAAATTGTTCTTATCTCAACCCATCCAATTCTCTCCATCGTCCCACTGGGAGGGAAGTGAGAAAGTGGGTGTGTGGGGCTGAGCTGATGGCTGAGTTTAAACCATGACATTATACTATATCTTGCGTTGAGTTATACAGTAGAGGATTGTCTGTTCAAGGACACATCCAAACTTCATGAGTTTTTTCTACATTGATGTGCACACAGACAAGTCTGAAGGGAAAGCAGTCATCTCTTTTCCTGTGATTTCAATATTCTTCAGTGGGATTCTACATGGAAGGTAAAAATTACTGGCATTTCAGAGCTGTAGGACTTCACATTTGTATGATATGTGCCAAAGAAAGGGATCAAAAGCAAGTAAAAGGCAAGTGTTGAACACCAACTTACACCAAAAAGATTCTCATGAGATACATAACAAAGGTGCACTAGGTAAATGATGAAGCAGCAACAGGAAAGTGCCATAAGTACTTTTTAGTGTTTCCTTAGGGTTTGGATAAGTAACTTAACTAAACAGCAGGATAGGCTTCAGAACAAACCATTTTCAGGTCATTCATTAAATCACAGAGGAACATTGCTGGCCAACATGAATGATATTCACAGCTCCTGAAATACAAAAGAGGACAAAGAACCATGATCTGACACAGCCACTGAATCTAAATGGCACTAATCCACACAAATGGAACAATGAATTTGCTATTAAAGCAGTGTCAAGGGCAATGTCAGCACAGTGAGCACTACGTGTCATGTTGGAAAAGGAGATTGGGAGCACACAAGGTAAATACCTATTCTTGAGGTGAAATGAGAGTAAGACTAAGGTTTGGTTGTTAAGCACTAAACTTGCTGTGGCATCATCTCTTCTTTTGCTCTTCAGGAAGATCTCTCCTTCAGGGAACTACTCAGGTAACTTTGGTGCCACTTATTATAAAAACTTTTGTACTCCTTTACTGGACTAACTCATCTATCAGAAAGGTGAGGGCCTTTTGTAATTCCTATCTAATATGTTCATGTCCTCTGCAGATATCCTAGATAGTTGGGGGTATCTGGAATTACACACTTGTGCTTTATCAGTTGATTGTCTTTCCCAGTAGTTCCTACCTTTGAAGTGGGGTTCGGTGTTGGGAAGAGCAGTTAAGAACCCTTGTTTATTAATATAGGAAACTACATGAATAGTTTCTCTGTATTTTTAGAATGGATTCAGACTGAATGTACTTTGGTGAATTTACATCTAAATAAAAGTTCACGGCTCCTTCCTTTAATGACCAACTAAGTTATAATTCACATTAAAATGTCTGTTATCACATAGAACAACCATTTTCTTCTCAGCAGATTTAACAATGCCTGCATTTCCTTCTTTCCTTGTGAAATCATGCTTAGTACCTGAGAAATACAACAGAAGGAAAGCTAAGAGGAGATTTGATTGAAAGTCCAACTAAAAAAACAAACAAGGGAACAAAAAAGTGTGTTATGTATGATATCAGTCTTCCAAGCAATTCTCAAGTAGTTCACAAATGGACATCTAGCCTGAGCCATTCCTATCTAACACATTTTGATGTCATCACTCTGTTTCTAAAGTATAGAAAATTTAGGTATATGGGTACAAAATCATCTGTGCTCATTGGCCTTAGGTGTCTGAGAAAACTCCCAAACATATTTACTAAGAGCACCAGAATTACTCATGCGTATGCCTCAGATCTTTGATTACTCTCATTTTCAAAGTCTGAGGCAGAAAATTGTACGTTCTTCTGTTGCAAACAGAAGAATAACTTGAGATATACAGATGCAGATACTCAGATGTATTTCAATTCTTCAGTTCATAAGTGAGCAGGCACCCAAACTGTGTAATTCTGCATAATATAATTCTGCAGGATGTGTTTGAGAGAACAGAGCTTGGTGTCCCCTTGCACCCCTTGTGCCAAGACCAGATTCTTCTCTATTGTGTGACAAACTTGACGCAAGTGTTGTGCAACACATCTACTAGTTCAGATACTGAGGACATGGCTGTGTGGGGCTGAAGATCCTGGCTTTGTCAACAGAAGCTGTGTGGACAGAGCTTGTCAGGGTTAATGAGGTCCACAGAGATGTAGAGCTCATTAGATGCCAGAAAGTCCTTGTTGACACATTTCCACTGCTTTTGGGATCCCAGCATCCTTTTGTAAGTATAGACAGGGCTGTTAACTCTAGCTCACTACTCCTCAGATTTAACTCAAGGTCTCTGCTCCTGCACTGTTTCTATAAACCTGCACTGAGTCCTTATTAGCTCAGCTCATTTTTTAAAAGAATCCTCTTCTGAACTTCAATTACTTAAAGGAATAAAACCTAGAATTTGCTAATAATGACAAATTTTTAGAATCTTTTTCCTCTAATGAGGCTAGATCCCAAGTGTGTGGATGGACAGAAATTCATGCTCATTCAATGCAGAAACAGTTAATCATTTTTCTTTTGGCATTAGATCTATTATTAATGTCAACATGACATGGATGTAAGACTGTCATTACGAGATCATTACAAGGAATTTCTTTATCTGAGACTATGCTAGAACAGATTATAATTGTTATTGCTAATAAAAGTAACTGCTATTACTTGGATTTTAAAATATAATTACATGGCAGGGATACTTTGCTGCCATTTACTTACACAACCCATGTAATAACCATATAACTGAATTAGAAATGGATGAGGTGGATAGTGGAAATTAAATCCAAATTTACCCTTTCTGATGGTGTGCAGAAATCTCTTGCAGGATCAACTGAGTAAGGAGCACAGAATTAGTGGGGAAGAATTTCAGTCTCCCAGAGACACACATAATGAGATGAACAAAGCAGTTCCTTGCACTAGGCTTGTTAATGCTGTCAGCATTAACCGTCCTCTGTCTACTACCAGATTCATGCTACTGACCCCTGCAGAGACCCCCTCTGTACCTATATATCCACATGGCTGTTCATATATACATGTGCATTGCCTCCATGACTCCTTCTGTATTCTCCCAAATATCCCTGGTGCAAACAACTCTATGGTGGTAAGATGCTAGGAGGGTCACTTGCATTGTTAAGGTTCAGCAAAATAACAGAAACATTTATCCCACTCAGATGAATAATTAAGAGAAGAAAGTGCCTGCTTTATGTGTACCATTGAAAGGTTATCCAAGGAATGTGGTAAATAATATGATTTGTTCTCTGACTATAGGTGAATATAAAGTATATAAATACCAGACACCAAAAGAACATTCTCTACGTGCAGTAGTTGGGGTGCAATAAATATTTCATTTACCGTGAGTTATTGTGAGTGTGGCACCTTTAACTGATGGAACTGCAATATAAAGTGAGGGCCAGATTCAATCAAAAATATGTCAGGCTTCCACCACATGGCAGAGTTATTAAATGTATTTTTATATGTGTATAAATATGAATTTTATGTAGCGCTGCCATACACCATTTCCTTACCTTTCCTCATTCTGTTTCTCCACTCTGATAGAGATATGTCCATTTATAGGTGGATGTGCATTAGATTGCTCTACTGAGAGAGAAATAAAGGCAATTGAATGGACTTGACAAGCTTTCCTTGATGAGCCAAGAGTGAGGGGTTTTGAGAACCTATATAATCCCATAGGGAATGGGGGAATGCATCTCATTCCTCACAGTGTGGCTGTGGTGTATCACAGACAGCGTAAACTTGGTATTCTGTTTAGTGCCTTTGTTAATGATCTACAAGAAGGAGCACATTAATTCACCTTGAGGATGACACTATGGTGGGAAGTGTTGCCAAATACAGTGTAAGGAGAGAGAAACAACAGAAGGGCCCTAAAAAGGAGGTTAGAAGGAGAGACAGGAAATGAGATTCAAGCAGGGAAAATACATTTGTAGGAAAGAAACAGCTCAGAACTCAGTTTAAGCTGGGAGTAATTTAAAGTCTGATTAAAAGCCTCTTGACATTAGCAGAAAAGATGCACACTGATTTTAATGGGCCTTGAAACTGATGTCTTTTAAAGCACTTTCTGTTCTTTGGATGAAGGAGGCAATATACAGCAAGTCTGACCCTGTGGGGGAGAATTTGCAGTTTATGCTGGTAGAAGGAAAAGCCAGGGAAGCATTTTCAGAGTTATTTGGGACTATGAATGTAATAAGAATATTTTCACTCCCTCTTCTCTTTCTTCTAACATATCCCCCATGTTCCTTGCAGCTATGGAGGTGAATAGGGCATAGGGGGGTTAGTTTTTGAGTACAAGATGTTTCATTTATGTATAAGGAATCACTGAAGTTACCTTTGTTATTCTGGTAATGTTTGAAAACTACACCCTTTCACTCAGAAACTGCTAGTTAATGGGGTTGGAATACCACAATAAAGAACAGCATTTCAGTGGTGTGCAGTATGATTTATGCATCGTAACTGCTTGGAGGATAGAGCGCAACAAACTTTGTAGATGCACTTAATAGTTTATGCTATACATGAAATATTGAAAGTCCTTTTCTTCACAAAATCTTCATACAAAGAATTTGCCCACATTATTCATTAAATGGACATGACAGGATGTAGACAAAGTCATGCATCTGAAGTAGCAGCTATTCATCCACATCTTGAACTCCTGATCCTTTTCTTAAATCAAGCGTATCCACAAAGCAAGAAGATCATCTGCACTATTAACATAAGAACTTCCTCATCTGGTTGCCTGTGAGTGCTAATTTAAGCTCATTTATTAATTCTAATTGTTCTACATGCTTAGACATAAATGAAGCAACCTAAAAATGCTTGTTTAAAAGCTAACATAACCACTATAGCTCTGTGTATACTTCTGGTGTCCTCAACATGAGAATGACAGGGAGCTGTTGAAGCAAGTCCAGAGGAGACCATGAGGATGATCTGGGGCTGGAGCAGCTCCCATATGAAGACAGGCTGAGAAAGTTGAGGCTGTTCAGCCTGGAGAAGAGAAGGCTGCATGGAGAACTTATAGCAGCTTCCAGTGTCTGAAGGTGGCCTACAAGGATGCTGGAGAGGGAATCTTCTTTAGGGACTGTAATGATAGGACAAGAGGTAAGGGTTTAAAACTTAAACATGGGAAGTTCAGGTTAAATATAAGGAAGCTTTCTGTGTCGGTGGTGAGGCACTGGAATGGGTTGCCCAGGGAAGTGGTAAATGCTCCATCCCTGGCAGTATTCAAGGTCAGTTTGGAAAGAGTCTTGGTTTACATGGTCTAGTGTGAGGCATCCCTGCCCATGGCAGGGGGATTGAAGCCACATGATCTTAAGGTCCTTTCCAACCCAAACCATTCTATGACTCCATGATTCTACGATTCTATGATTCTATGTCTACTCACATCAGTGTTAGGTGTATTTATCACATCTGCAAAGAATGGCTTTGTACATTTTGGGCACAAAGCCCAATTTTGAAATATATATGTACAGTACCATATTTCTCAAAAATATATTGTATCCATACTATTTTGGATGTTTTTATTTCTTTCTGTGCTAGCTTCTCATTTATGTTAAGGTTTTTTCCTTCCATTTTCACCTTTCCTCCTATATTTTTCTTTTTCTTTTTTTGGTCTCTAAAAGAAATAAATATTTAAGACTAAGGAAAAAAACAAATGTATGATCGAGAAAGTGAAATATTAAATGAATTTGAAAAATGAGCATTGCAAAGCTCAATGCAAAACCAAGGGAAAAATATGTGTTACTTTATTGCCATTTCTTGCTAAAATATGTGGGAAGAAGGGAGCAAACCCAACTTTCATGCTCGAGTTTAACAAGAAGTATCTTTATAAACACACACACTTAAGTTTTAAAACTCTGTTAATTGCAAAAGTAGGGATATACACCAGTGTTGCTTTCACACCAAATCCAAACTATAAAAGTCAGTGGAACTGTAAGTGATAACGAGAAGCTCTACTATTTGCAACCATGTGAAATATCTGCCTAGATCCTCTCTGAGGCATTCAGACATCACATGCTTGGTCATAGAATTTTCTTTAAAATATACATCCCCAGATGTTAAAGGCTTGACTTTGGTTTGTATTTAGCATCAAAAAGGCCCTTTAAGCATCAAAAAGGCCCTTTATTTTTATCTTACATCAAGGGCTTCTCCCATATCAGGAAGTAATAACACAGGTAAGATGCTCAGGCTTTCCTGATTCAGCCCTCCACCCAACAGAGGACCTGGGTGTATGAAGATTACAATGGAAACCTCTTGCCATCACCAACAGGACAGGGATGCAGTTTCAAGGGTTCCATTCTAATTTTTGTTATACTTTGCAATTTAACCATATTCTTTGTTGTCTTCTAGCAGAGGGTTTGTTTCTCCTGACAGTCTTGTTGCTGGCCTTGGAGTTACCTGGCTTGTTGGAATATCTAAAGGCAGTGGAGTGTTGGAGGGACTCATTGATAGTGGCTTGTTGTGGCAAAGCAGCATGAGCGGCACCCCTGTGTCACCACAAGCCACATAATTATGCACAGCATGCCTGCTAGGCTGAATACGCACCTCTCCTTGTTCCCAAGTATCAGACACTTGCAGAGGAGCAGGGAACATCTTCCAAACAGATGCCTGTGTGAGTATGACCTTGGGTGAAGTCACAGAAAAGCATCCTGCAGGATGGGATGACCACCTTCTGCTTGGAGAGCTGCTTTCAGAGGCAGAATGGCAGTGATAGCTTCAGATGAAGCCGTCTGAAAATGATCTGAAGCTGACAAAGGAGTCCCTTAGTGCTACAGAGATGGTGTGCATTGCATATCAGATAAATGCTATGGCATTCAAAGATCCTTCAGCTTCGTGACACAAAAGTATGTTTTACAACAGTTGTAGATATCTATGTCCATGAGTATGTCTATGTATCTATATCTATATCATCTATATCTATATATATCTCTCTGTGTATGTGTATGTGTATGTAGAAGCATATATTCTGTTGCAATTTGATTTTCAATGCAAATAAAAAGCAGAAAAAAACCCCAGACTTTACAAATTCCCCTAAAGTGTGGGAAAAGCAAGTCTTGTTTATTTTTCATCATGCCTTAGAATCTTCTTATTTATAAAGGTCAATATAATATACCAGCAATGTGTGATCCCTGAGTCATCTGGCCTGACATGTGGCCTTTGTTAGCCAAACTAAATCTAAGTGTGTTCCCCGTAAATGTCTAAATACAGTTGAGCCATTTCAATCTCCTCAGTTTCCTCTATAGACCACTACTACAGGAGTACTGATGATTGCTCAACTCAACCTGAATGATGACATTAATAAATCATATCCTGATTACCAGAAATGATACCAAGTAAATAGATATTCCTTTATTATATCAGAAACTTCAATACATGGCTGAAATAGACTCACCTACATTACAAATATTAACTTTTTGGTGAGATGAATCTTACCCTAATCATACTGTTGAGGTCTTGCTGGGATAATAACTTTACAAAGTACTCTGGAAAAGAGGTTAAAAACAGAGACTTCCTTTTTGTTCTTAAGATGAATGTAAAATGAGAATCTTAGAGACTTAAGTCTGGATCACCTTCCTCAGATCGGGTAAATAGAGCAAGATCACCAGATTTCTTCAGTGTTGGATTTTTCACTTAAATCTTTTGTGATGCCTCTTAGGTTCACCTCATGTTCCTGTGGGATTCTATTGGTGTCCCCCAGGCTCCACATGTATGCAGATATGAAAGCTTGTCTAGCATAGCTTTGCAAGACTGGGATCAGAATTTGTTGCTGGCTGCCAGAATGTGGGGGCCCTTTCCCTTCCCTTCCCTTCCCTTCCCTTCCCTTCCCTTCCCTTCCCTTCCCTTCCCTTCCCGTCCAGTCCCATTCCCTTTTTCCTCACTCACACATCAGTTTTCCTATCTGATTGTGATTTGATTACTGAGGGAATGGCAGTTACAACAGTACCAATATTGCAGGTTTGTGAAACATGTTCATTACTTAGAGCTGTTTCAATTTCTGTCTTAAGAAACTTCTTATAAGTTCACTTAATATTCAAACTTTTGATTTCCTTTTTTTTTCAGTTCATTAATTTGAACAATAATTTCACCACAAACTGCATTCATGTGCTGCCCTGGTAAAATATGTTGGTGATAAATCCAATAAATTCATTTTCCTTAGATTAGCTGTTTCACTTATATTATACATATTACCATAACCCAAGATGGACCTGCTGAGCTAGAAGCTGGATATTGTTATAAATATGGATTTATCTTAATGTTTTTCCAAACAAGCAATTGTTTTGACACCTAAGTCATTCACATCCCAATCGGAGGCACCTCATTAATTGGGATTTAGGAACTTTTCAATGTGAACTTAATTGCTTTCTCTATGAGCGTTATTGATTAGCTTTTAGGAGTTTGAGTCTTCTTATCCTTGCTTCATAGAATCATGGAATCACAGAATGTTTGGGGTTGGAAAGGACCTTGCTGTCATCCAGTCCCAACCCCCTGCTATGGGCAGGAGCACCTCACAGTAGACCATGTCACCCAAGGCTCTGTTCAACCTGGCCTTGAACACTGTCACAGATGGAGCATTTACCACTTCTTTGGGCAACCTGTGTCAGTAAAAAACTTCTTTCTTATATCTAACCTGAACTTCCCCTGCTGAAGTTTAAACCCATTGCCTCTTACCCTATCACTGTAACCCCTGATGAAGAGTCCCTCTCCAGCATTCATGTCTTATCACATCTGTAGGAATATTTCAGCTGTTATCATCTGCTACCGTGAGTTCTGTGGACTGAATATCACAGATTAATATATACAAAAAATAAAATATTGGAATTTCATGTGCAACAGTCAACTGACAGATGAGGGGTTGTTCCATTTCTCTTCTATGAAACAGCTCCGGTGAACACATTTAGTAGTGTAGACTGAGATACATTGGAATCAAAGCCAAAGCTCTTCTGGACTGCTGCATTGCTAGATTGACCCTTAGATCTTGGCAGGCAATCCATTCTCCTACCTGTGAAACACGACTGAAAACATCAATGCTCCACAGCTATACTGCGAAGCCAACTTTATGCATGATGGTGGCATATTCAGTAGAGATTTTAGGCCCAGAAGGATGTTAGATAGATATTTCATGTTTGGAGGAGATAATGAGCATTCTTTTAGCACTTTCACATCAGTAATACTTCTACATTCCAAAGTATCATCAGACTGGAAGAGCAGCAATACTGGATTAGACTCTGTTGGTGCTGATCTCTGACAGTATGAAATATTTTGGGAAAAGCTTTAAGAAACCACCATCTATCCACCCTTGGATGCTTTCTCATCACCGACTATCTACTGCTTTGCTGCCTGTTAGAAATTATACCTACATCTTTACTTCTGCTGCTTTCAATGATCTCGTCTCTGTAAGAAGTGGGAGGCAAACAGATGAAAAACCCTGTGGCTGAAGATGAGGACAGGCATATCACTCACCAACTACCAGCATGGGCTTTTATGATTTGTTTTTCAGTATTTCCCCTATTTGGTGAGCCACACTTGTTGAAATAAAGATAAACCTAATAACTAACTATCAAATAATCCTAAGTACTTGTGGAGACCCTTTCATGTCCGAAACTCCAGGTTTTCAGACCCTCCTTGTGAAAGCAAAGTGTAAGAACTACACTTTGGAGGAGGTGTTTGAACTTCAGAGGACTTAGTTCACAGGGTTTGAAAGAAGTTTGGTTTTTAGGGAATGGAACTGGATCAGCTTATATCAGAGTGCAGGGATGAATCTTCAGAGGGAATCCTTACATCAAGGCTCCCCTTATCTCTATAGTCAGGAGGCTTTAACTGAGCCCAGAAAAGCACTGAAACCAAGAAACCAAGAAGTTCAAGCTGCCTGCCACAGAGAAATCACTTCTCTCAGGATCTGTCATTTAAACATAGACATCAGCTGGTCTGTGATGGCTTTGAAAGAGCCATCATTATTTCTCCAGGTCACTGAGCCGTTGAAGCTTTGGTGCAACTGATTAGCTCTTTTCTCTGAGCCATTCCAACCACTTTAAAGACTGGAGTAATTACCTAAAGCAGGGAAGTGCAACAGGAGATTTCTCATCATTAAATGAAAAAGTGGGAAGACCCTTTCTGGCCAGAAATAAAAGTTTCTTATTTTGAGATAGAGAAAGGGGTTTGATGGGAACAAACAATTCAGCAGAGATAGTCTGGTGTAAGGCACTATCCTATAAAAAGGACATTTTTCTCAGTGTGTTTCTTTGTAATACTTGGCACAGCCCCAGGGAACAACAGGATCTCTGTTAGTGTCTCGATATTGTCAAAGCTGTTACTTGTGCAGTTGTTATTTACCACTGTTTGTTATAACTTTCTCACACCTTCCCCCATTCCTTATGAATAAGTACTCCTACTTTTCTAGGGATCCCTAAATTAAAGGTTTTTCACTGCAAGTGAAATATTGCGTTATCAAAAAATTACTGAGGGGTAAAAACTGTGCACAAAGGTGGGATAAGAGCAGATGGTGTAAGTACAGCTAACAATCTGAAATAATGGAAATAGAGAATGAGCTTGTTTTTCATCCTCATACTGCTTCATCAATCCCTTTTTCCCACCTTATGCTCTCTCATTCTGGCTTTGGCACCTGTCTGGCTTGCTGATATAAGAGACAGGATAAAATACTAATTTGGTAGAAAAAGGGAATGGTATTTCAGTAGGATAACAAGCTGTATCAGGTGCCTAAGGAATCCAGCTCCTAATCTCTGCATCCACTTTAAGAGGATTGTCATTATGTGTTCAAAAGCAGGGCTAGATGTTTCCACTGGATATAGTGAATAAATGGATAGGACTTTCCTGAATCTAACTCTGAAGGTAAGGGCTAATTGTATTTTTTTACCCTGAATTGGTGATCTCATCTTTTGCCAAAGCTCAAATAGTAGAAATATGGACAATCTCAGCAAACAAATCGGCAACTCCAATTTAGCAGTCTTATGCATTCGTTTCTGGAGATAGATTTAAAAAAAAAATTAATGTGTGATAGATGAATTAACATGAACATGAACATGAACATAAATGAGTAGAGACTTGAATTCCACATAAACCTGCAATCAGGCACCATTCTGTGACCATCTGCGCAAGTTGAGGGCATTCATCTACCTGCCCTTTAAGGCAGAATGGTGGAAACTCACCTGGGAGGAAAGGCTGTGGCTCAAGCTGAAGGTCTTTATAACATGACAAATATCTGGGGTAAATTGGCAGTAATACATAAGCACACTGACAGAAACAGCAGTGATTTGAAAATTTCACGGAATAAATTAGGGTGGGTGGGTGGATGGATGGATGGATGGATGGATGGATGGAGAGATAGATAGATAGATAGATAGATAGATAGACAGACAGACAGACAGACAGACAGACAGATAGATAGATAGATAGATAGATAGATAGATAGGTAGATAGATAGATAAATAGACAGATAGATAGAAAGGACTTCAGTAAGACACAGGCATCCTTTCCTTCATATCTATTAGAGATAATAACTTAGGAAGTTCACCAAAGATTTTAAAAACCTGTTGAATGTGTATCAATGGTTAGCTAGTTGCAGTGTTAATTGCTAAATCTGAGTGAATTTCAGCATCAAAAGTGTATTTTTTCTTCTTTCAAATGATGGTTTTTTCATTAAAGAAAAAGTTTATGTAAGCATGTTTTTTTTCTTCTTTCATCCTTCTATAGGAAAACAGAAATCTGGTAGAGAAAATGTAATTTTTTCCCAAGAAAACCAAAATCAAACATTCCTTTTAGTTGGTTTAACAAAGCACTAATATTCTGTTTTATCTTTAAAAAGCAAAGCAAAAAAAAAGACAAACAGAACCATCCAAACTCCATTAAACCACAAAAAATCTCCAAACAAAACCCAAATGTAAACTCAAGCAAACAACCCTAAACAAACAAACTCAGACACCCTACTTTTTAGGCAGTTCTTTGAGTTATTCAAAGGAAGCTAGGCCATGTGCCTGACTTCTGTTGTGCTTTCAAGGTTGTAAGCAGTGGTGTTTTCCATGTTTTCCATTTCATATAATAGATCATAGCAACGCTTCCCAGCATACTTATGCAGAGTGAAAAAGAACTGCTGAGTAACTGTCAGTGTACAGCACAGATTTAATAGGCTTTGTTGTGCCTTTGGAAGGAAACTTTGCACAGGCCGAAGGTTTTAGGCTCAATTCAGAATATTGTTTAATAACTCTCAAAACCAATTTTCTTGCTATATTGGAAGAAAAAGAAATTGGAAAAAAATTAATTACAAAATATGTTTTAAAAGCTCTGAAAGACAGCTATAAACCAGCCAGAACTGTACCTTATCTAATTTAAGCATCTTTTATTGAACTGCATGACTAGTTCTTGCGAATGGTGAAATACTGTTCACTATTGTATTTCTTTTGCAAAAAAGTTGATTAAGTGGACTTAGTAAAAATTCTTATTCAGATGGTTTCTATTTCATCATCTCAAAATATATTCTTCTTCAATGAATTATAACAAAGGAGAGGAAACTAAAGAATAAGTTCCTTGTAGAAATTAGGCTTCGCACTAAGAAGTCATATTTGCAGTTACTCAGCGTAGTTTTCTCTTGAAGAATTGGTCGAACCAAAATGAGATAGAGCTGAGCAGATGTTTCAGAGGCAGTTTATTAAGAAAAATGAGAGAATTAAAGGAGGTAAGGGATCTCTTATTGTGGCCTTGACTTATCATGTATTCAAAAGTTAGATGAAAGTTGCAAAGAATATTAATTTGTCACGTGTTTCTCTGCATGAGGGTTTTTGCTGTCAATGACTTGGAGTGAAAATGCGCCACAGACAGTGCCTGACATCCTCACAGTAATGAACATGCATTTTTGGCTTTTCTACTGGGTTGCAATGCCTTTCTCCACTCCTAGCCTCCCCACATCTCTCTCTCTCCAGCAGACCCTCTCATTCAGCTTTAGCCAGAGAACAACGCTAATAGTACACCGATGTTTTAGTTGTTGCTAAGTAATGCTTACCCTAATCAAGTACTTTTCAGTCTCATGCTCTGCCAGTGAGGAGGAGCACAAGAAGCTGGGAGGAGGCAGAGACAGGAAAGCTGGCCCAAACTAGCCAAAGGGGTATTCCATACTACAGTACATCATGCCCACTGCAAAAACTGGGAGGAGTCACCCAGAAGAGACCAGTCACTGCTCAGGTCAGGCTGGGTATTGGTCAATGGGTGGTGATCAATTGTATTGTATAACACTTGTGTTTACTGTTGATTTTGCTTTCTCCTTTTTAGTGTTATATTCTCTCCCCTTGTTATTTCCCTGATTAGTATTAGTATTAGTACTAGTATTATGTTGTACTTTATTTTAGTATGTAATTTTACCTTAACCCATCTTTGCCATTAATGAGTCTTACAGAGTCCTTCCTGCTATTCCTTACCCCCATGATGATTATTTGTCATTCAATTCCCCCTGTATATCCTCAACTATGATGTGCAAATCTCAAACATACAGGCACAGCAGCTTGGCGACAGGGATCATGACAAAGCTGAAGCTCTATATTGTAACCACAGCAAAGGTCTTACAGCAGTGGCAGGAGAGAGACAGTCCCCCAGCGCATGGAGCAGTGTAAGGAACAGCAGGATGTTCACTATGCTTGATGCAGTGGCACGGTGAGCCACAGGCTCCCATTCTGTTTACATCGGGGATGTGTCTGTGCAACAGATTTTTCACATATCTGTTTGAATTTAAGAATGAAGTTTTTTCCGCTGCCAGGAAGTTGCTGGGTTTGTGTCTTTCTTTCACAACACTCCATGTAAATGTTTAATGAAAAAGGATTTTAAACAGTGACCAGCATATCAAAATAAGCCTGCTGGTATGAGTATTTCCACCTCTATCAGGTTAATACAGAGCATTTGAAAGTGCTTTAGAAGGTTTCTTCTTCTATAAATAGGAAGAAATATATCCTTTTCAATAGTAAAAATCCAACTCCTATTTAGCCCAGGAAATGGGATTCCTGAATAAGAGTCATGCTGAGATCCTAACAACTGCGCAGTAAAAAATGAGGTAATAAACTGTTTGTTCAGTCAGGGGTGGAATTAATGAAGCTTGATTACTGGTGCTTCCCTTCCTGCCCCCATGTGTGCATTCTCTGATATATGGTGATGTATTTAGCCTTTTCATCAGCAAAAAATTTTCTCCTCTCCTGAGTCACCTGCTTTAGTGGAAATTGTAGGACAGCAGTGCAGCATAAGACA
Organism: Psilopsiagon aymara; assembly: GCA_024733675.1. Classification (NCBI taxonomy): domain Eukaryota; kingdom Metazoa; phylum Chordata; class Aves; order Psittaciformes; family Psittacidae; genus Psilopsiagon; species Psilopsiagon aymara. Next base: position 34,450 of record JANRGW010053310.1, read on the forward strand.
CGAGCCCATAAATTTTTACTTGTAGTTCAGTAGTGGGTTCAAAAACTGGAGAATGAAGGAGAAAATGGACATACTGATTGACATAAAAAACACAAATATTCTTACACCCTTCAGGATTGTCCAGCAGTTTTTTTCCATAGGGAACTGATTACAAATAAATATATTTTAATAAGACTTCTTAATATAGGTATATATATTAATGACAATTATTTCCATTAAGCTTTAGCACCTTGCATAACAGAAGTCTGGGTTCACTCTGATACTGTCTGCTCCAGAAGTATATGGAAATTTTTGCTCCATTGCATTGACATCAAATGCAAGATCAAAGGACATCTTAGAGCACTTCGAACTACTCCAGTGAGGCTGTTCAACAAACTGAGAGCTAAATTGTCTTCTGAACAATCTCCTTGTTTCCCAGTTCTGTATTCAGAAGTTTTGAAGAAAAACACAGATTTTCTAGTAACCTCACACCCATCAGCAATAGAGATACTGGGTATGGGAAATGGTAGAGATATGGAACATGCTGAGAGCAATCAGTTGTTATCACTAGAGATTGATTTGAAATACAAGAGTTATCTAGATTAAGCTACATATCTCACATCTGCTGGTGTAGGAAATCATTGTGATTTATCCATATCACATTTCAACAGCTAAAGCTGTGTCTTCCCTGAAAGAAAGATGTTGGCTCTCATAGAGGTTGCAGTCAGGAAAAAAATCACATGCGCAGATAAGACACTGAATATCTTGCCTTTGTGTTGGTGAATTGAAGTTTGGATGAAGGAAGAAAAGAAGTCTGATGGTTGGCCTTATGTGAATTGTGGTTTCTAGGAGCCAGTATATGTGAAGAAAAACCTACATTTGGGTTTTTTAAGAAAAAGGTAGATTAGATGTTCAATCTTTGTCTTTTCATTCACTATTGTTTTCTACCTTCATTTCTTTCAAAACAATTATGGTTTTAGCTTACAATACACAAAGTTAGAAATTGGACAGCTACGTGAAAATTATAAGGAACATGATGGCTTTCACAAAATATTCTTATTTCAAGAAAAATCTTATTGGGTGGAGGGTTATAAAAACTTAGGAGCTTCCCTCAGTGTTCAAGGCCAGGTTGGACAGAGCCTTGGGCGACATGGTCTGCTGTGATGCATCCCTGCCCATGGCAGGGGATTAGAACTGGATGATCTTAAGGTCCTTTCCAGCTCAAATCTTTCCATGATTCTATGATTTGTTTTGGACAGACAAGTCTAACTGAGATTGAAAATGCCCCTTAATATCTAATATTAATTATAGATGTTCCAAGATCATATTTTTAGTCAAAGTGGCTAAATAAATAGCACACAAGACATTAATAAATATGAGGATGATTAAAAATCTCTCTTAAACTCTTCATTGCCACAGACAAATAAGGAGACAAATGTTGAATTGTGAGCCCATTAAGCTTCATTTTTCACCAAATTGACATTCAGTGTATTCAACAGCTGAATACTCTGACTAGTTAATATATTTGTTGAGAAAACTATTTTTCCTGCATGAAGTACATTCTGCTTTCTTGTTTTGAATTGTAAGATTTCCTTTGATATTTGTGAGGTTTTACTTTCTTTGGTTCATTGATTGGTTCGTTATATATTTCTCTGTACTATATCTTTGATAGAATGAAATAGGAAAAAAAAAAAAAAAAAATTTAGGAAATTTCCAGACATGAAATAAATGTAGGTAATTATTGCTAAAATACCAGTTATAGAGCTGTGTGATGTGTTGACCCAGGCTGCATGCAGGTGCCCACCAAAGCCACTCTATCACTCCCCTCCTCAGCTGGACAGGGGAGATGAAATATAACCAAAGGCTCATGGTCGAGTTAAGGACAGGGAGAGATCATTCATCAGTTACCATCACAGCCAAAGCAGATTTTACTTGGGGAAATCACTTTATTTTATTGCCAAACAAATCAGAGTAGGGTAATAAGAAATAGAAACTTAATCTTAAAACACCTTCCCCCTACACCTCCCTTCTTCCCATGCCCACTCCTGATTTCTCTTCCTCCTCCCCAGAAGTTGTGCCAGGGGGCAGGCAATGGTGGCTGTGGTCAGTACATCACACCTTATCTCTGCTGCTCCTTTCTCCTCAGAGGAAGACTCCTCAAACTCTTTCCTGCTCCAGAGTGAGTCCCTTCCACTGGAGGCAGTCCTCCATGAACTGCTGCAACTTGGGTCCTTCCCATGGCTGCAGTTCTTCATGAACTGCTCCAGCGTGGGTTCTTTCCACAGGGACCACGCAGCTGCATGGTACTTAGATGGTGGCTGGTTTGAAACCACAACACAAAACAAGTTGAAACACCTGACTTCAGAGCATTTCTGGATCTGCTCCCTAGAGAGTTACAGCTGTCCAGGATTTTAGTTTAGTTTAATTTAGATTAATTTAGTTTACTTCTTAAGTTGAAGATTTTGATCCTTCACACAGATATGTTTCCTCAGTGCAATCACATTTTCTGTCCATGTGCTGCCTTGTGGTGAAATCAGGGTTAACCCACAGTTCACATAACCTGTAGGATCCTTCTTGGTCTCCAAGCATCCAGCTGAGTTTGCATTATTTGTCCAAATATTGATATTCTCCCTGTCTTGTGTACTGCTTGGAGGGGAAAGAATATGTGATTTGTTGTTCCTTGCAATTAAACAGTGATTAATTTTGCTTCTAGAGTGCCCTTTATGAACAGTACTAATAAAATATATAAAAATAAACTATTCTTAAGACCAGGTTTATTTCTGCAAATTGGCAAACTTCTTTATCATGGAAAACCTTTTGCCTCTGATACTGTGTGGCTTTGACTGCATGTCAAAGACATGACTACACACTTTTAGAGAGTGGGGTATCGGTAATCAAGACCCGTCACGCAGATCTGCTAGGAGAATTTTGCCTTAATTGTCTTTTCCTTAACAAGCTGGTACCTAGTTCTTGTCAGTGGGCCTCATTTGGTGTAATATAATGAGAGATGCAGTTGTGCCAGTCCTGCACAAAGCAAAAAACAAGTCAGAGAAGTTTACCAAGGATCATGCTAATGAGTTCAGAGCGCAGGATGTACCATATAAAAGGTCTCTTCTCAAATGTTGCTGTTAGACAAGCAGCTTTATTCTTCCGCCATTTTTAAAGCCTCCTACTCAGCATCCACTTAATTTGAAAGTGAAGGACACCTAGTTCAGTAAAGTCTCCTGTGAATTACTATGGATTACAGAGAAGAGCAGTGCTTTTTACCTATAGGAAAAGAAAGTGAAGGTTAGTTGAGTAAGGACTGCAACTCCTGGTTGTAGTTGGTTTGTTTGCTTGTTGGCTTTTAAATCTGTGATTATGTAGGAATGGTAGTTCATAGTATTTTAGAGCTCTCTGACCGATCTTACAGCAGTTGTTATTTACAATTTGGTGGCATCATAAGATTTTGTGTGCAGTATCGCTAAAACCATGTATCCAAAGAAAACAGAAAATTCCCCAAACCTCATTCTATTTTATTACATCTCAGGCTTTGGGGAAGGGTGGTGGTGGTTGTGGTGTTCAACTTTCCAAATTTGAAGCATTTAACTTACATTTATGTAAACATTTCTATCTCTACTTCTGTTGAAAAGGGAAAGATGATGTTTGCAGATATGTCTTTAAAATTGAAGCAATAATGATCAGATGTTATAACTAAAAGGCTCAGTCTAATATTACAAAGGTGAGTGACAAGACCCTCAGGATAGAAATGCCACTGTGCTGCTCGCAGAGTAAATCTGTGCTGCCATCCTCACCAAGTACATTTGATGGTTTAAAAAACAGGTTTGATGTGAAAGCACTTGTTTAGACTCTGACCTCCAATGCTGTACTAGAGGTCCAGTTTTATTAGATACCTTACCTTTATTTTGCAACATTAACTGATCAGCAGCTGGCTCATCCTACCTTTTTCTCACTTTGTTGCACATGCAGGATGCATTTAACTATACTGGTAATATACGAGTGTTACAAAAAAAAAAAAAAGATTTATTATCTATTTATCACCTCAGTATTTGTCAGGAAAGTGTTATTCCTATTTTGCAGATAGGAAATGAACTCACTAACTGTGGGATTTATCTCAATTTAGACCCCTGTAATGAAGCTCTCTCCATCTGAGCAGGTTAGAGACCTCTCTGTATAGCAAATAGAAAGAAAAGGGTATAATTAGTCTTCCTTATTCTGTATCTTCTCTAAGATGAAAGGACTTCTACGCTAGAAACTCCACTGACCATAAAAGAGAGCTCAGACACAGATGTCTGCACAGTGAAGGTGTGATGTGCCCTAACCTAACAGAGTGAGCAATCTTCCCAAAGTAACATTTGTTTTCTATGGGTGTTTTTACCCACAGCATTCAACCACCAAGGTAACGTCACACTAGCTCTCACTGTAGGTTAATGGACCCTTCACTATTATAGCACTGCTATAATGAACTACTACTCATTTCTGAAAAAAACAGCTGAGACTACTGCCACACTGCAAATGCCTTAACAGCACCAGCAAGGAACTAATCCCTAGTGTTCAAGTCTAAAGTTTTGACCACTGCACTATTCCTTTTTTTGAATTAAGACCACAAGGGAACTAGTGGTAGAGGGAAATTCTTGGAGCAGTTCACTCAAGTGACAGAACTGCATCCTTGAATCACTACGTATTCTTCTACCAATCCCTTGCTGGCCCACAATGTTATGGAGTAAGTCTCCATACAGTGAAAAGATGCTGGAACACCACCATCTGTGGTGCAGATCAGTATGGGAAACACTCTTGTGTGAGATTTCTCTTCTGAGGTGCTCTTTAGGACACTGATCTTCAGTAGAAGCTTAACATGTTAGCATGGAGTGCTGGGGATAAATTTCTCACACCTAATGCTTACACAGAGCATTTGCCAGGAACAGCAAAATACCCATGTCCTTAGGGGAAGTTTTCCAGGCTGAATCTTCTCTATCACAATGCCAGAAAGAAATCAGATTATAATTGCAGTGTATCCTTTATTGCTAATGCCCTGGGTTCTGCTGTAACAGCTATTTTTCTCTGTCTTAGTAGGTGGTACAGTGCTGTGGTTTTGACCCACATAGAGAATTTCTTGTGTTATATCATTGGTAATATAATTTACTTTTGTTTTGGTCTATAAAGATTTCTGTTTACCATAAAGAAGAATACCCAGAGTGAAGTCCCTTCAGGAGTCCTGAGTGAAAAAGAAAACCTATTATAATCTCCTCAAAATCACTCAGAATCTCAATGTTCATTAAAAGCAACTTGATCATTTTAGTTATATTACAGAAATCTGGGGTTTCGTTTAGGAAAAAACATCATTCATTACCTTCTGCATGAATAATTTGCCCTCTCCTGCAACCCATTCCTTTGGGGGGACCTTGCTTTAGATGATCTAATTCCGTCAATATAAAGGCATCAGTACCTCTGTGGAAACTGTACACCTTTATAAATCACTGTGTTACAGAATGCATGCAGTATGCTCTGTGACTATATGGAGCTGTGAGAGGGCTGCACCATGACAGACTAAACATTGAGACCTTGAGCATGTGTTATACTCTGAAATAAACTTTTTACCCATTACTGAATTCAAGGGCAAGCAGCACACACTCAATTTCGGGAGCGGTTTGCATATAGTGAGCCAGAAGTAACAAAGCAGTCAGCACAGTGTGGTTACCATCCAAGGCTATGATCTTAACAGATCTCATAAAACATAGGTGGTGGGGTTGAATCAGTACCCAGGGAGAGCAACTTTGAAGGAGAAGCACTGGAGAGTATCGTGCATGTGCTCCTCCCTCTGATTCTCATTTTTTCAGTCGCTAAAGCTTCCTATTGGCGTTAAGGATAGAAGGGGTTACAGTTTCCCTTCCCTCAGACAAAATCAGTGTTCCTACAATTTACCTAATTTTCAGCTCCTGTAGCTGGCTTTGAAGGTGGATTAAACAAATACTGTCACCTAATGATCTTTGAATCTTTGAATCTTTGAATCCAAAGCTTTGGATCTTCAGTATTTTTTTTGTTGTTCTAATATATTGCTTAGAATTTCTTTAAAAGTTCAACTGGTATAAAGACAAGTTTAGTTGACTTTTCAGCACAAAATAAAGTTTCATTAATGTACCCATGAAATATGAGCTGAATAAAAAGATATATATTTAAAGTTGAATGATCATTCCATATTAGGATATCAATACATAGTCTTATTCAGAAAGAAGATAATTTCTTACTAGCCTGCTTAAATCTATTTTGGAATAATGAATTTATTTCAGAATAGCAGCATCTACATATGATTCTCTCTAGAATGCTTAGTCCAAACTGATTATGGGTGTCGATAAACCTTAGCAGCTGGCATGCCAAAATTTCAGCTGAAGAGAAAATATATGATTGAGACTGAACCAAGTTGGTCCATCAACTAGTGAAAGCTCTTTGCTTTTGTGTATCTTTTCTCCTTGTCCAGGTCAACTGCTGATGAGAATAATTAAGTTCATGACTTTCTTTTGAGGCAGGATGAATTCAAAGCCATTGTATAAATTATAGTTGTTGCAATTAATTAGAGTCTTCCAACCAAGAATGGGGGAGCTATTTCCAGTCCTAGTTTGTGGAAAATACAGTATTTTGTTTGGATAGTCTAAGTATAGACATACATGATTGCGTCTGAAAGGCTGGGCTTGAAAAGTATTTCCTTCACTGACCAGGTTCAAACCAAATTATGGTAAGATATATTTTGTTCTAAACGATGCTGCCAAGGTACAAAAGCATTTACTTAACACTCTTAGAGTAACATAGAAATTTGGTCCATTGATAATAATTCTTGTCTACTGCAAAATAATGCTGTTTCATGTTTAACAGACACCTGAAAACATACAACTTGCGTGTCAAGACATAAGAAACAGTTTCTTCGTCTAGGAATCTAGCTAGTTTGGCTTACATGAGAAAATTTGATGGCTGGTTGAGGAAGGTGATCCTTCCTCTCTGGTCAGCACTGGTAAGGCCACAGCTGGAATACTGGGTCCAGCGCTGAGCTTCCTATACAAGAGATATATAGACATGCAGTAGGGAGTCCAGTGAAGGGTCACAAAGATGAACAAGGGTCTGGAGCACCTGGCATATGAGGAAAGCTTGAGAGATTTGGGACTATCTAGCCTAGAGAAAATGAAGCTAAGAAGGACTTCATCGATGTATATAAATACTTGAAGGGAGGGTGCAAAGAGGACAGAAACAGGCTCTTTTCAGTGGTACCCTGTTACAGGACCAGAGGCAAGAGATGAAAACTGAAACAGGAGGCTCCTCCTGGATATCAAGAAACATTCCTTTACTGTGAGAGTGATTGAACAGTGGCACAGGTTGCTCAGAAAGGTTGTGGAGTTTCCCTCCTTGGAGATATTCAAAACCTGTCTGGACGCAATGCTGGGCCACATATTGTAGGTGACCCTGCTTGAGCGGGAGGGTTGAAAGATGTCTTCCAGAGCCCCTTCCAACCTCAACCATTCTGAAATTCTGTGAATCTGTAATATACTGGGCTTCCCAAGACCCCAGAAGCTATTAAGCTGCAGGATCTCTTTCTCCACCAACAGCGATGATTTGCATTTCTAAAGACTCTCAGAGAGTGAAGTCCTTGTGATCCCTGTTGCACAATACCTCTTATCTTAGTTGAAAAGCATGTAAAGGGACAGAAGGAGTCCTTCGTGCAAAAATGTCACATATATGCATCTATGCAAAGGTCAGGGCTTACCTTGTTCATCAGGCTCTTGTATATCAGGCTCTTTTCTACTCTCCTGATCTAGTTATGTTATTCCATTTGCAGAGGCCACCATTCACATCATCCCTGATCCCCTCAGAAAGGTTACCAGCCCTTCTTACCTGCTGGTTGAGCTGTTCCATGATCCTGATTTAACCCAGTCCAATAAAAATGGGGCAGGAGAGTTTAAAAGTAGAATATCTTTGTTAAGTTGGGTCTTGGAGACTGAAGTAATTTTGATAGCTTCATTTCAAGTACATGAAAAAAAAATCAAAGGGATGCATTTGCGGAGACGCCATAACAGGAAGCTCTAATAGGTTGTGGTGAAAGACTCTTCAGTGATATAGCTGCACCTATGAAGATAAGTCTCTCAATAGTTAGAATAGCAGCTCAGTAGTTAACATTTAGTGTTCTCAACTCTTAGCAAAATGTAAAGAAATAAGTGGGAATAATAAGATTTATTTAGTTTTCTTCAATGTAGTTTTCAAATTCCAGGCAATCTTTAGTGAAGCTTTTTTTACTTTCCCATGGAAAAACACTACAAAGATGGAGACAAGAGTCCTTAATTTATAATATCTGAGCTGAAGAGTAGCACTGAGAAAGCTTTCTTAGGCTCTCTGTAGCATCAGTGAGTTCAGTCCATCAAAGATCTCTGCCTCAGAAGGTGCTTGTCTCTTCCATGGTTTTTGAGGAGCCCTGCATCATTTACACTCTTAAATTTCAGATACATTTCTTTACTGAGTGGGTGGTAAAACACTGAAACAGGCTTCCTAGAGAGGTGGTCCATGCCCCAACTCTGTCAGTGTTTTAGAGGCACTTGGACTAGATGTTCATTGTAGATCCTTTCTAACTGAAATATTTGAGGATTCTGTTCTGTTCTGTTTTGTCTTGTCCTTTTATCTGAGTGGAAGACAGACTGGAATGGCTGACAAAGGTCACACAAAGAATAAACAGCAGTGAAATAAGTTAACTTCGTGCTGGTAAGAAGACATTTTTCGCTCTAGATGCTCCTTTCTCAGCAGATGCAGGCATTGTTGGGGCAGTGAAGGGGTTATTGCCCTGCTCCTAGCTGTTTTAATCACATTCTCGACAGATACCCCTAAGCAGCCCTGTTCATATGACTTAGCTCACCTTTTCCCTCTTTTTTCCCTCCAAAGCTCTTTCCCCTTATCATCTCCATACCCTCCAAAATAAGCATCCCACACATATTTGTCAATTGACACCAGTTTTGTTCTCCTAGGCCATCAGTAGTAGCTCTACTTTTTGGACTACTGTGTCCAGTAGATTCTTGGTTTGTCATCTAAGAACTACATTACTACAGACTTTGTTATTTGTGATATCCTTCTATTCATAAAGCTGTTTTCTCATTAGACATGCCTCAAGTCATGGTGACCAACTGGATGCATAAGAGCTCTTTCCTGCTCTCAGTTCCTTTCTCCCAGTTAACACTGAAAATTCAAGTGTTGTCTGCGGTTTTGATCACAGAAAATGAACCTGTACTTTACACTTTCTGGATCACAGCAGTATTTTACATTGTGTGTATTTTGCATTGCCACTACTATACATATCAAGGCAGCTTGAAGGAGGCTGAAATTTTAATCATTTATGTCTATATTAGTAAACAAAAAAGGACTTTGTGTCTCAGTTATGAAAATAGGGAAAATATGGATTATGACCATACGGCTAACTGCCGTACCAAAAGAGATTGACTCCATCCATGCTGCCTATTGGGAACTTTCCTTGGTCCATAGTGTCCTCCAAACATGGATGAGCACTGGTTGGGAGACTGCCTGGTGGCATGGGCCAAAACTATGCCCAGGAAGTTCTGAGTATTAAAGGGGATGGATGACCATCTGTCAGTACTTGAGGCAATTCCCTGGCCTACCTTAGTTTTCAACTGCATATGCAGTCATTAGAAGACATGACAAAAACAGAGTATTTGATCCCTAGTTTCTCTTTTGGTTCATAATAGCACTGTGCTACAACTCTGCTGCAAAGAAGGCAAGGACATCATTAGCATAACTAATAAGGACAGACCATTCAGAAGCACATCCTGAAGCATGGAGTGTGATTCTGCACTGATTTTAACCCAGGCCACATTCACGTTATTTTCACTATCATCTACCTGGAACATTTCCAGAACCAGACCTGTGCAGGCCAGATGGAGGCCACATGCAAAAATAATTATTTAGGTTTACTGCATAAAATTTTTGTTTTTCATTCAAATTATTAATGTTTGCCAATGTCTAGACTTTCAACAATTCTTAGGTTTACATACTGCAGATAATACAATAAATGGGATTAATCTATGTACATTTTTGTAAGTGGGATTATCAGAAAGTGAGGCAAAAGAGGATAAATCAGAATGGGAACAAGAGAATAGCATTGGCCTCCCTTTCAAATCCTGCACACAATCTGGTCTATCCATATTCCATTCCAGCGCAGGCCAACATGCCAGCTGCATATAATATTGCACCATGCTCACATTTCTCCTTTTGAATTGTATCTTTCAAAGCATGCAATAGAGACACTGATGTTTTAACCTTTTGTTCCCAGCAGGATAAGAGATAGGACAACTAATGCAGATATTAATCAGGACTTCCATATAAAAGAGGAAATAAAAAACCTCCTGCAAGTGTCTCCCTTCCATTCACATATCCTTAATATCTGCTGTAAAGAAATAGAAGAGGAAATCACCCTATTCGACTTCCTAAGGCAGACGTTCAGCTGTAATGATAAAAGCATCTTTTCCAAGGATTGCCGATCCTCTTTATAAGAGGATTTTTTTCTGTCAGGGTGTCCTAGTCAATCCAGTTTAGGCTTGAACATCAAGTTACATTTTCTACCTATGTGGGGGGGTTCCTTTTGTTTTGAGTTTCAGTGCTTGAAGAATCAGACCAGAATTTTCTGGAATTGCTTCACAGTGTCACACATTCACACAGATCATAATGCAATTAACTATGAATAAATGCACTAGAAAATGAAATATTTTATTACATAGAATATGAAATATTGTGTTAGGGAAATAGCAAAACTACTTAGCTGCTTCAAAGCAAATTAGGGTAAGGTTGTTCTTGTTCCAAACAAGAAAGCTGAGTTATGCATTCATCACCTAGGTACCCTGAAGGCACTAGTATGGATATGAAGAAATAAATTATATATTAAAGAAAGCTGGATATTGGAACAACTGAAAAAACCCTCAGAAAAAAAAACAGAAAAGCCCCAAACCCAAAAAAAAAAAAAAAAAAAAAAAAAACAAGAACATTAAATTCTGACCTCAAAACTAATGTATCAGAACAGAATGTGGATTATTAGAAAGAAAGAACCATTTAGTTGATAGAACAATAATTTTACGCACACAAAACTTTCAGGATCATCCGTAATGGTAAGTAAATGTTTATTTTACAGTGCACTTTAGTTTTTGATGAACGGAAATAATATATTCAAAATGTCTTTTAAAATGAAAAATAAATAAAAAGTTCTGTTGAGATTGTACTTAATAATATTTCAAAAATATTTTAAATAGATGGACTAAATGAAGGCTGATTTATTAGGAATGCATATAAAATTACTTGAAAGATTGAGCTAACAGAAAACATACTCCAGGCTCAAGTGACATTTTTCTAGAGATAAGTAAGATGTTTCAATTATTGGCATTTTCAAACAGCTCATCTCCAGCATCCTCTTTGAAGCATTTAATTTTGCTTTGCCTTTTCTACTAGGATATTACTAGCAACTACCTGACTGCAGCTGTAAATAGGATCACTCCAAAATCCCCTTCTTCCTTCTTTTTCCCTTAAATAAACTGAGGGCTAGCTCCCAATAAAAGCACAGATTAATTTAGGGGCCTTTTGGGATGTGAGAAAGGTGGATTCAAGCCCTTGCCATGCTTGAGGATGGGGTTTAGCCAGCACTACTGTTTTCTGAGTATACCAGTCTCTACGGTACTATACAAGTACACTCAGAGGTGCAAAGGGAAATTTAGTAAACTTCAGTTTGTTTCCTCAGTGTTTTTGTGAGAGACACAATTCAAACATACCCTTTCTGACAGGCATAGACAGGCTCAGCACGCTGCCTTTTGCCACTCCTGTGCAAAACACCTACTCATACTCATTTACAGCACAGTGAACCAGTGCAGCTGGGACTGAATCTGTCTTCTGGAGGAAAACATGCCATTTTTAAGTGCTGAAATGCTCAGTGTGGCAACATCTGAATGCTCTGCTCACCTGTGACACAGCCAGGGAACTGGAATTAAAGCATTGCCTAAATCACTCCTCTGCATTCACCAGGCTTTGTGAGTGTGTAAAGTATATGTATAAGTTTATTGGGGGTAAAGGGGGTGGGAAAATTATATAGAAAATGTCTATTTGTTCCTTCTCTACCTAAAATGGGAGAAAGGTTTCACTAGTAACAACATTTTGTTAAGCCAGTTGCAGAAAATGATACAGTAGAATATATCAGTGTCCTTTACCACCACTGCAACCAAATGATATAAAAGGAAAAAGAAAGTAGTGAGAATGGGCAATTAACACAAGAGAAAGTTCTAAATGCTAAAATAATTTTAAAGCTCAGCAAAAACACAATGGGAAAAGCCCGGCGAAGCAGTCTCATTTTGTCAACTTGGTTTCATTGTAATTACAGTAATAATAAAAGTAATTACCTCACATAACACCTCTGTTAGGCAGGTGAGAAATGCTGTCAGGGAGGAAATGTCAAGATAGCAGCTGAACATGCATAACAGGGAAGCCAATGAAGCCCTTCTCTGAACAGCTCTCATTGGACAGAGCCTTGGGTAGCATGGTTTAGTGGCAGGTGTCCATGGCCATGACACGGGGGGTGGAACTGGATGATCTTAAGGTCCTTTCCACCCCTAACTATTCTATGATTCTATGAATCTATGATTTAACCTAACCTAACACCTTAAAAGGGGGAGTTAAGTGACTAAAAAAATTACTTTTCTGGAAAGACCATCATAAGATGCTTGAAATGATTGTTGTTTGTTTGATAAAAGAGGGAAAGAGAATTCTTGAACATCTGAGGAGCCCAGAGCAGTCCATTCCTGCACCCCATGGAAAAGATCAAGAGTGGAACAATTCTTGGAGAACTATAGCTCTTGGGAAAGACCTGCATTGGAGCAGTTTGTGGAGGACTGTCTTTCAGGGACCCCACACTATAGCAGGGTAACAAAGTGAGGAGGAAGGAGCAGCAGAGACACAACATTTAGAACTGACTGCAACCCTATTTCCCCATCCCCTTGTACAACTTGGAGGAAGGAGGTAGAAGAGTTGGGGGTGAAGTTCAGCCTGTGAGAAAGGGAGAGGTGGAGGAAGGTGGGTTTAGTTTAGGTTTTATTTCTCTCTATCCTACTCCATTTAATTGGCAATAAATTAAATTAAATTCCCTAAATCAAGTCTGGTTTGCTCATGATGGTAACTAGTAAGTGATTTCCTCGCCCTTACCTTGACCCATTGTATTTCTCCCCCAGTCCTATCAGTGGAGGTGGACTGATAGAGAAGCTTAGTGGCCACCTGATACCTGCTAATGTCAACCCACCGAATCAGCTTCAAAGACAAGGTAACTGCTGGAGCTGCATTTTTAAGAACAAGTTTTAACACACCAAAAACTTTTCAATACAAGAAGTGCAATGATCCTTTAATCATGAATTGGCAAAAAAGTCAAAATGTTCAGTATGTACAAAATGCTTAAAAAATTGAAACCCTGGGAAGGAAGAAAAATGGATGTGTGAATCAAAACATTTCAGTTTGAAAATCGGAAAGGATTTACTATCAATCTGGTTTGCATGACAATATGAATTAATCAGAAATTCAAAATTAAAGGTTTTTAAAAATGGGGGTTAAAAAGCTCCCAGAATGTATTGCGGTTTCAATCATTCATTTTTCACAAGCTGACTGAAGGTATCAGTCAAAGCATGTTTTTGCCTTCAGAAGTGTAGGTTCTGATAAATCGGTATTCTCCATAGGAGAAAAAATTATGGTAAAAATGAATAACCAACCAAGTGTGGTAAATGTCAGCCTTTCATTGTACATCCTGAGAACTGAAGCACAGAACAAGAAACAATTACAAAGGGTAACTGACAGAATTAAATCTTTACTAGGAGATGCTATTATTTTGAAACAGTGACCCTGAGCCAAATTAAGGGATCATGGAAAAATCAGTTGCCTTCCTCTGGCTCCAAAATCAAGACCTTAATTCAACACTTCATGGGTTCATATTTGTTGGTGAGGACCTGGGAGTGGAAGACACTTCACTGACCAACATAGGACAAGTTTCATCACGTGGATGTGGGGAAAAGCCTCTTTCTCTACCTTACTACCATCATCAAAGAAAAAATATACATAGAAGGCTATTTTCATTGCTGGAATCTGTGAAGCTTTGTTCTGCATAGTTTATTTTAAGTTGGTTCAGCATGATTAGCAACTTTGCACAGCTGCCAACTACTTGCTGTTTTCTATTGTTTTTTCTCAGTACACTGCTGATAGCTTTTAGCAACACTTTGTACTTCAATAATATCAAAACATCAGAGAATACTGTGGAAAGGAGAAAGATAAAAGTCCCATACTTGCACTTTATGTCTCTAGCTCTCAGTATTACACTGTGCTACTTAACTACCTCATCGGTCTCTGTGCTGGATATCTTAACTGCCCACACAACTTCTGTCCTTTACTGTCCATGACTGAACACACAAATAAAAGAATCAAGTCTTCAGCACTGAGCAACTGAGAAACATGTTTTGAGTATCAGAACTATCATCCTGAACCAAGTCATTCTGTGTTAGATCAGTCTCAGCAATGTCTACTTCAAATATGTCATTAATATTTCATTTGAGGTTTTCTTCTCCAGCATCATTTTCCCCCTAAAAGTCACCAGGTGATTTGACAAACAAGCAAACTAAAATTACAGAAATTCCCTTTTGGTCCATATGAGAAAAAATATTATAGGGAGGTCACTGTGCACACAAGTCCCATTCAGGAGCTGCCTTTGCAAGAAGAAGGTCAAACTTGTACTGTTTCAGAGTACCTGCCCTGGCCAACTCAGGGGTAGCATCTTGTAACTTTGTCTTCATAGTGGTGTGAGCTCAGGTCCACTACTTCCCCTGTAGTCCAGCAACGAAGAACTGGTGCTTTCACTCAAGTGACGCAAACTGCACACATGGTGTGGACCACCTTGGAAGAAGAGCAGAAGGAAGGCTGCTTTCAGGAGCATACTTGCTCTCCAAGGCAACATGCATAGATGTAGGCTGCTACAAAGCAGGCAGACTTTTCACTACTTTCTTACTCGCAAATTGTGAAATGTCTTTGGGAAATAGATATTACATGCCAAGAAAAATGTAAATGCAGCCTTTTAAAGAGTCAGGTTGGGTACTCCAGGTTCAGATTATTAAGAAGATTGCAGGAACCATCAGCAAGAGCCTGGAGGAATTGTCTCTACTCTTCTGTCAGCTACAGTCAAGAGTGATGCATTTTGACAGAAACAAGTTCAGAGAAAGGTTACTAGGGACACCCAAGGCTGTTACGGAAAGGGAGCCTTGGAAAGATCTTTTATCTTAGCTAAATGAAGATTAGGTAGGGGTTGGATCATTCTCAAGAGGGCTAAGCATTAAGGAGGGAAAGAACTGTGTAAGTTAACTATCAATGTTGACGTGAGAAGAAATGGTGCAAATTTAAGATAACATATAGAAGAAGGATTCTAGTAATCGAAGTGATATGTTAGATAGTTTTTCTCAAGGTGCATAGGGACCACAAGGTAATGTAGTTTTAAAATGGAATTTGTGAGATTATGAAAAACACCTCTTTGTGAGGTGGGCACTTACTTTATAGTTACTTTCTTCAAGAAGTTGCCAGATATGATCACTTAAAAAGTCACATACATTTCTACCTACCTAATGAAAAAAAGAGTGAATATGCCTTGTCTCACAAACTTCTTCATTTTCCAGAATTTCCCCTGGCAGTTGTGGTGGGACATGCTGGATTCTTGTCCTACATCTGGTAGCAAAAATGTAAGTGTTTTCACAGGAAACAATAAAGCTGGTATTAACTCAGCAAGCAAATTTTAACATGTGAACATTATTCCTGTTGAATCATTTCTTCAGCTGGTTGAGGTCTCTCTGAATGGCAGCACATCCCTCTGGCTCATCACCCGCTCCTCCCAGTTTGGTATTACATGAAAACTTGCTGAAAGTACTCTCTGCTCCATCATCTATATCAGTAATGAAGATGTTGGGCAGGACTGCATCCAGTATTTAACCCTGGCATGCACTGATAATCACTAGCCTCCAACTAGATTTTGCACCGCTGCTCACCATCCTCTGGGACCATCCATTCAGACAGTTTTAAATCAACTTCTCTGTCTGCTCATCCAGCCCATACATCAGCAGCTTCTCTGTGAGAATCCTATGGGAAACAGTGTCAAAGGCACTCCTGAAGTTCAGGTAGACTCTCCTCCCATCTACCATGTCAGTCACTTCACCACAGAAGTTTATCAGTTGGTCAAGCATGACTTCCCTTTCGCAATGCAGTGCTGATGACTCTCCATGATTTTCTTGTCCTTAAAGTGACTGGGAATGATAGTAAGACTATAGCAGGTTATCACAGAAGAGAGGCTTTGGTAAAGAGTCCAGTTTGAAGAGTTCTTAGAGCTTGATTAAAGCAACTATAGTGGAAATACTCATGCAAATTTGTGGCATTCATTATCATTAAACTAGTTAAAGGTCTATATAGGCTACACATTTATTTAGGAAGGCAACCAGAGAATTGCTCGGTTCCTTGCTTGCTTTATTTGAATTTTCATACCATTCAGAACTCTGGAACTGAGAGCATAAAATACAATCACCTTGACTCATATTTTGGAGTCTAAACCATAATCAACTGAGGGCAACACGATACCGAATGAGTTCTCCTACCAGGCCTCCATTGCCTTCTTAAAAGAAATGATAAAATACAGGTCCTTTTTCTTCTTCATACTGTTTAATGGGTACCCCTATGATTTTATTACGTTTCTATGTATATACACTGAATTTATATATATAAATCTATTCTGTATTCTGTCATTTAAAATAAACTTCCTCTTCATACTTCTCCTATCTTTTTATATAACTTTATTGACTATGAAGGTAATTTTGTGAATCAGACCAAACTAGTTCTTTCAAGCTCATTTTGGTGCAGATAACCAGGAAATAGGCGTCTCCTGCCACTTGGTAAAGACTAACTGTTCTTAAACTGTCAGTAAGGGATGACATACGATTTCAATTATTACTGAGAGTTGCTTAAAGGTAATGTTCTACAGCTGTATTTGCTATAAGGAAAAGAGCTTGCATGTGAAAGACAGGTACTTTGTGTTCCTGCCAATATAGTATTTTGTTGTTTCCTTACTTCCTTTTAGGTCTACTATGAGGTAACCTTTTCAGAAAAAAGGCATTTATGACCATGTCTAATGATGCAAAGAGTTAAAAGCTTATGTATGGAATAAGCTGATATTTTGGATACATTATTTAACGAATATCTTTATCTGAGCAAATGGAATCCTAATTTTTTTCCTAATAATCTTTAGTTTATATGATGGTGCATTGGTAGCTTGTTCAAAACTAGTATTGTAACCTGCACTTACAGTTTATGAACTGCTGCACCCTGTAGCATCTGCAAAGAATACAGTTGGGAGTGAAGCTGATTTTACTCTACCTTAAATATAAGAACAACTTTAATAAATTTAAAGAATTGCACTGCAGTGTAAATTAGACCGTTTCACTGGTTCTAGCATCATAGGAAATAGAAAGCAATGTGATTAATTTTTGCTACTTGGAAGATAGTAATTTTAAATTTTACCAAATTATAAATATGTTTTTCATAATCATTTATCTACATTTCCCATATCTAACAGAATAATCAGGATTTATTTGCTGGAATTTCGTGCTACTGCATAGATATAAACTTGTGCTAGGGAAAGTAATAAGACCATATCACAGAGCATGCAGAATGAAGATTCGTATGGAAAATGAACCAAAGAAATCCAGACTGCCTTGACTTGCTATTAACATTGATAGACTTTAGACTAGGATTCTACATACTACTAAACCAAAGATACCTTGGGAGTGCCCTCGGCTGTAAACTGTACCTCTGCAAAGCCCTTACTGAAATAAAATGAGCTACTAATAATATGCCTCATTTTCCATAATATTATAGGAAGATGCATAATTTTCTTCCTAACCCAGTGGAAAAGAGAGCCTGAAAAAATCCCAGTTTGTACAGAGCAACAGTTTGTACACTACACTGATGAACACAAAGCACAGACTGAAGCTTGGGATCAAAGAGTGTTTGTAAGGAAAGCCCGGCGGTGACGCCGAAACAGATTTTGAAACCGATTTTCTCCATTCCTCGACACTGCGGTGCCCGTGCCCGGGCGCTGGCCATGGTGCTGCAGGACGGCCTCTGAGAGGAGGAGATGGGGCTGCCCCACTCCGGCTCCTGCCATCCCAGCGCAGGACCCGGCTGAGCCCCCCAGCCGAGCGGTGGATGTCGGAGGGAAAACATTGCAGGCAGGGCCAAAGGCAGCGCAGGCAGAGGAGGAAGAAACCAAGGAGGGAGCAGCAGCAGAGGGACCCCGAGAGAGGGCGGAGGAGAAGGGCGAGGGCAGGAGGTGCTGCAGGCCCGGAGCAGGGACCCCCTCAGCCCTGCATGGACCCTGCGGGAGCAGAGACCCCCCCCTGCAGCCCGGGGAGGGCCCCACGCAGCAGCAGGGGGGAATTTCCCGCAGGAGCTGCGGCCCTGCAGAGCCCCGGCGGGAGCGGGGGGATCCCTGAAGGGTGCGGCGTGGAAGGGTCCGCCCTGGAGCGGGGGTACAGATGGGGAGGGAGCAGCGGGTGAGAGGGGCTGTGCTGGGCTGAGCGCGACCCCATCCGCACCCCTGCGCCTCTGGGAGAGCGGTGAAGGTGGGGACAGGAAGAAGGAACTGAGGGGGAAGGTGTTTTTTTTTTTATTCATTGTCTTTGTTTCTCACCATCCAACTCAATTTTAATTGATAGAAAATTGCATTTATTTCTCCAACTACAGTCTATTTTGCCAATGATAGTAACTGGTAAGTGGTCTCTCTGCCTTTTTCTCAACCCATGAACTTTCCCATCTTATTTTCTCCCCTGTCTGGTTGAGGAGGGAGAGGGAGAGAGCATCTGAGTTCAGCATGTAATGTTAGGTTCAGATTGAAAGAGGAAACTAGCCAAAATAAAAAGTACTTGGGATAAACAAAATAGCTTTAATTTGTGTTTGTGCTTATTTGACTTTGAAACTGTTGATTTTCCCATGGAACAACTCGAGAGTCTATTCAAGAAAAGGTGCAATAAGTGCTTCAAAGCGTGTTGTGTGCATTTTGTATTGTAACTGTGCCCAGAAAATTTGGAATCTGCTTTATAGGCTATATCATACCAAGAAACCTATCCGGTATATTTCACCTTCCAGATCAAGAGACAATGGAAAGTCAAAGAGGAGAATTCTGGGTAGAGGACTAAGTTGCTGACAAAGGGTAAAGTTTAAATAAAACATGTTCAGTGGAGTTGAATCAATACTTTATTTGTTAAGGAGAAGTAAAAGTACAAAAAAGCTTGTACAACTAGGCATAAAAAAGTGAGAAATCAATTGTAGTTAATTCAAAATGCTTGAAGAGTCACCTATGCCATTATGTATGAATAATTCAGGAACAGAAATTTATTGCAGACACATATTGTTTGGTTTGGATTTAGTTTTGCCCCTTGTTTGACCTGAATCCTGTAAAGAATGATACTCAACTAATTGAAATAACATTTTGCAAGTAAGACAATACCTTAGGGAGATTTCAAGACTAATCCTGAAATATAATTTGAAAGATTAAATACATGATAAAGTTTATATAAATAAAGTATTTTACAGTGTGTAAAATGTTGTACATGAGATTCTTCTCATGCAAGTTGTGTTTGCCTGTGGAAAAGAGACCAGATTTCTCCTCCTCCTTTCTAAATCTCTTTTTATTTCTCCCTATAATGTTGCCCCTCTTTCTCTCAGCAGGTGTTGATCATGTTTGGAAATATTTATTGCCCTCTGGTTTTTACTCACAAGACAATTTCTTTGCAAGACATTATTGAGAATAACAGAAATGAATCACAATGGTACAAGATGATTTCAGATGGAATCAACACAAACTTATTCATATCCTGATATACTGCACACATATTTGAAACCAAAAAATGCATAGGCAGACTATGCATGTGTTACAGTGACTACCTGTGCTGCAGTCCCCACATCTATTCCTTAAAAAACAAGCAACACGTAATCCAAATATACTTTATTACTGATTTTGTTCTGCATTACACTGGCATTTATTTGTTCTAGTGTAGGTCTATGTGGGCATCTCAACATTTTGAAACTACAGAAGAATATAAGGAGCAAGCCAACAGCCTCAGTGACAAAAAGGCATCGCTGGTTCAGAGTTACATTCAAGTCCAGTGTCAGTTCTCAGGTTAGAAACCAGCCAATAATAATATTGCAGCTTTCTCACTAAACTAAATAGCTGCCTTCAGACAGGAAATTAAGATCATACACACACAGCAGGAATCTATTCATTGACTAGAAAATATTCAATATATTGAATTTATTCAGATACAGGTTTTTTGAGAGATGCCTGCTGCAACTCATAAAAAACTTAGTGCCACCCAACATCAGTATCTCCACTGATAGCAGCCAGCTTTAGATACACCTTGTGCCTAAGGTCTAAGAAATCCAGATACTTAATTTGAGATTTAAGAGTTGATGTGGACACTTGTCTTACAGATGGCCTAATCCCTGACATAGTCTCATCTCTGGTGCACATAAAACTCCCTGGTACATCTCTGGTGGGTGTGAATATTCCTTGTATGTCTTCATTCACATGTACATACATTTGGAAACACTCAGCTTCAGCACTAAGACTCTGGTGTAATTCAGACTCAAGCAGAGAGCAGACTTAAGGAGAGAGACTTGAGACACACATAAGCACAGGAGCTCTGATTAGATATTGATAAAAATGAGGTAACTAAAAGTATGGATAGAAGTGGCAGTTCTTATACTTTGCAGAACAGTCTTCTGGCTAGAGCACATGCACAAAAGGTGACCTCGTTCTGCTAAGGGACTTCAACCCACATCTCCAAAGAGTGCTCTGATCACAGAAATGAAAGCCATATAGTGGAACAAGGGAAAGTAAAGAGATACAAGATTTAATTTAACTTGACAACTGGACTCCCCATTCAGTCAAGTATACGAAATAATCTGAACAAAGTTTCTGAATAGAAATAAGTTTAGTTCAGGAGCCTAGAGCTCAATGATATTTGCACATTAACTTAATAATGGTGAGGGGGTTTTTGGTGTTGTTTTATATCTAATATAAAATTCATAACAGCGTAAATACTTTGCGTTTGAAATCCTCTATATTCAGAATGGGTAAAAAAAAAAGAATTTCCTTTCTGGGGACCTCTGCCCTAGCCATTGGGCTATTATGAAGACATTCATAATGTCATATTTCTTCACAAACCCTCAGCTCAGCATGCTCAGCTTCCATAGAATCTCTTCCATAAGATCTTTCACTTGTTAACACAATTAGAATATAGATTACAGGACAGAAAGCCTGGATCCCCTGTGGGACTTTGTGATCATGCTCCTCCGTACCCACAATCTGAGCAGAACACCGCCACTGATACTTCTCATGGGCGTTTTCCGTGTGTGGAAAGCACAGCACAAAAGCAGTCACTAAAACATTCCCACAACTTCAAGTTTTCAGCCCTAGCCAAGGCAACTCAGGCTCCTCACTCTACCACTACTAATATTTTCCGAAGTTGCCTTATGTTCTTGCAGGTAGCAGCACCAAAGAGGCCTCAGCTATACTTAGCTGCCAGTAGTGATGCCTTGCTACTTACTGGTGCTCTGTGAACAGCTTCTTGCTTAGGATTTTGATTTTTGAGAAGCTCAAAGCAGGGACCATCTTTCCGTTCTCAACTTCTGAAGGTCCTTCTGTGCGACTTCTAGGTGCCATATCAATGCTCTTACATAGTAACTATTGTAGGAAGTAGGATGCACTCTGTAGAGCAAGAATATTCTTGTCCAAGTGAATCTAGCTCTAACATGAATTTCAATGCCCTCACAGAATTATGGTTTCTAACCCTTAAGTAAATACTTGCTAGACTTTTATTGCAGCTTCACTGAAAATGGTGTCTAAGTTGGCAACTTTTAACTTTGCTCAGTGAGGATATCAAGAGCTCTACTTGTCCAAGAAAAGAATAATAACAAAATCAAGATGTGAGAAAAGCATTTCATCCTCAATCATTAGTATTCTAGAGAGGACTCCAGTTAAGTGAAACTGGAGTTTTCACATGAACTTTGCTGTTATAATGGTAGGTAGCAAAGCTCAGAATTGATATAGCAGAGAAAATTAAAGTAACTGTGAGGGCAAAAACACATCAGAATGCCTTCGGTGAGCATAAGCTAAGTGGCTTGTGAATAAAATTGTAATTATACCAAACATTTTTTACTGAGGCATACATCATTATCCTCTGGGTAAATTATTCAGTGGTTCAGAGTCTAAATAAGTTCTTGTAATTTATCACTTATGAAACAATTCTTGAAAAGCTTTGTCTTGCTTTTATATTGTGTGGGAAGCCCTGTCTACAAGAAACAACCCTTTTGAGGACACACAGGGAGCTCATACCTAATTTTGTTATCAGAACTAAAATGCAGAGCAACAGTCTCACTGGAGGTTGTGTGAGCTCTGCTAACTCCCGATGCCATTCATCCAAGTCACTAAAGTCATTTTAATCTGGCTGGAGCAGGCAGTCTGAAAACCTGTAGCAATTGAGAATAAGAAAGAACACCAGCTTTACCATAAACTGGTTGGCATTTCTTAATTGCTTTGGTTGTTTCAACATTAAAATTTGCTGATTTACTCCATGAACATGGTAATTTTTTCCAATAAATTTTAGGTGCACATCCTGCCTTTGTTTTTACCATTGTCATGCTGTCATCAGGGAAACAAAATCAACAAAGGAGAGACTGAATCAGATTGTTGTGCTTCTTGGGAATTGATGAAAGCATATTTACTTAACCAGCACCCTTCTTGGATTATCTCTACAATATCCAGGATATTTTTAGGTGCAAATATGAAACATTTTTAATGATTTGGGATCGTTAAATTTTGTCACTACAAAAACAGTGAGTTTGTAACTATTGATGTTTTCTCAAAAAGGGACAATATCTGGTTTCTCAGGGAAAAAAAAGCTATCAGGTAATAAAGCATGTTGATTCAAGCAAGGTCAAGCACAAGGGCCATATAATTTTTGGCACATAACTGAACTAGCTAATTTAGGGATATAACTGCCTTTTACTCATTAAAATGAATGGAGAGAGAGAGGAAATCAATGGAGAAATATAGGACATTTCAGAGGTCATTTGGATTTCAGTTGGGTAGCATCAATCTCTTTTTCTATTGAAGAAGCCTAAGCTGGCTATATTCCTATCTTGCACATTTCAGCCAGGTGCTCAAAGTCTAATGAGAATGTGGGAATAGCCTCTACTGAAATAAAAGGAAAAACTCTTGCAGACTTCAGCAATAATCAGGGTTAGGCCTTAGATCAAACCTCCTGCCTTGAGCAAAACCAGATGGCAGCGTTGACCTTCTCATTGCTCCAGAGAGATAACTGTGTTGCTGAGGTGCAACAAGACAGTTATGCAGAGCTGTTGATAGGCACATAAGTCTTCAGCTACCCTTTTTTTCTTTTTCTAACATTAATTTGTTGGGGGGAGAGGGTAATTGTTTGTTTGTTTACTTTTGTGTTATGCCTTGCATGACTAAGTGAAGTACATATTGTGCACTTATGAGAGGAATCTCAAACACCGTGAATACTCAAGCCTTCTTTGCATTCCTGCCTGGGTCATTTGGACTTTCAATTTCCTAATGGGCATGCTTCTCAGCTGCTCTTGAGCTTTATGCTTTTTGGTCTTTAGAAATGTTTCTTCTTTTTGGTTTTGGTTTATTCCTCTCCCTGGAAATATCAAATTACTAGGAATTTCATATTCGATCCATTTTGACCAGCATATACCTTTTTCCGTTTTGGAGGTGACACATTCGCTTATAATTTATTAGTTCAGTCAAATTAATACAAATGTTAATAAAAATAAAAGTCGTGTCAGGTTTGAAATCCAATAACAGCAATGCACAGTACTGTATTGGCTCAGTAGCACAGGTAACCGTGAGAAATTAGAGCTATTATCTTACCAGATAACAGGACACAATAAAGTGTATGCATTATGTATACATTGTGAGCCAAAAAAAATAAATGCGTGGATAAAGAATACAAATTAGAAGATGTCTATACCTGCTCTCTCTTCTGGTCTGGAAATTCTCTGTGGAGGTTATACTTATAGCTCTACAGCTATGAAGATAGTTTCTCACCAACCTGATGAGCTGCTGTCATGTATGGCTTCTCCTGAGAGTATCTGAGGATTGGCAGAGAATATCAATGTTGTTTTCAGGTATTTGAAACTCGCTTTCTCTGCCAGTATCTGCCTGGTACACAGTATATGCATGAGGAACAATCTGTATCTGAAATTTTGCTCTAACATCATATTATGGTCATGAAGTACGTTATTTTTAATGCACTGCTAAGCACCTAGAATGATCTTCTTGGAAAAGCAGCATTCTTCCACACAAATCCTGCTCACAGCTCTGATGTTAGCCTGCTCAGGAGCCATTCCCAACAAGCAGAGAGTGATGACTTGGTTTTGAAAGCTGAGAAAGTCCAGGAGCACAGTTGCGAGCTTTTCCAATACAGTTGCTCTTGGTGTTTGGAAACATTTCCAAAGGTATTTACAAGTCTTAGACATTAGGCTCAGTGTCTAAGACAGCTTGGAAAAAAAATGTGGCAGGTTTTGGTGCCAGCTGTTACCTAGAGGTCAACTATCCCAGAAGCCAGTCTAGCTTGAAATCTTCAAAGAGTAAGCTCTTCTGTATTACCAAAAGCCCTAGATCAGTAAGGCATGATCACTATGATGTTGTTTTACCCATAGGGAAATACGGCTGAAGATCTTTCTCCATTTGTTATAGTCCTTCATAATGACATATATAAATGTAGCATTAAAGAAACTGTCAGGTTTTATTGCAGTCATCTGTCATTATCTGCAAAATTTACCTCTATAAGAATTGCAGGCTCTCAGAGGCAGACCCCTCTGCTCAAAGTGCATCTGCTCTGAAAACTGAGACCATCTTCCTCTGTTTTCTCACCTGCATGATACTGTTGAGTCAAGGATCACCAGCCAACTCCCTGCCTTTAAGAGGTGAAATCCCAGGAGACCTGCCAGAGCGAGACATCAGCAGTAAAGCAGACACCTCTGTTCTCTAGTTGGGTTATCAAAGGGCATGAGTAAACATTGTCCTCCAAAACACATAGGCTGCTAAGATCTGAAGGAAATATTTAGCCTTACTCTTTGCCACAGGTCTACACTCAGGGTTAGGTCACTGGACTGTAACACTCTCCACAAAATATGGTTTGGTTTTGTTTTGGTAACAGATGTAGACTAAAGAAACAGTTTTCGTTATCTCTTCCTCAGGCTCCCAGTATTCATCTCTGTTAGGAAGAAATTGTATAGAGTTCTCTTACTGACCTTCTTTGCCCCTTTTAATACTCCTCTACATCTGTCTCCATGACTTGCTGAAACCTGGTCCTACATTCAGAGCATGGATGTCTGCAGGCAGCTGCATGCACTCCTATCCCTCTGAGCGCCCCTTGCCATGCAACCACAGCTGAGCACTGGCTGGCAATGCCCAGTGGCTTCTTATCTATGCTTCCCATGTGCCAGAGATGGTTAAGGCACACAGCAAGGGCCAGGAACCTGTTAGATGCAAATGTGACACATATGGCATGATTAAAATAGGCAGATTATTAACATAAGGCTGGTTCTGCAGAAACAAGGGGTGGCCACATGTGGTGTTCAAGCTTTATAGAGGGGGTTTAATGTGTCAAGTTTAGCTTCTTTATAAAGAGAAGTGGAAACTAAATAGCAAAAAAAAAGAAACAAACAAACAAACAAACAAACAAAAAAAAAAAAACCAAAGAAAAGAAACCCACAAAGACTAATTGCAAACTTAAACCATGTGCTATACAATGTATATAGTTGTCTTTAAAAAAGAGACTGCATGGGTGCTAATTGGCCCACTGAATTTACACTGTCCTTGGGGGTTGTAACCTGTGGCTATTGTGGGTTCTAGGCACAAAGCTCAGTTACTTCACTGCTTGCACATCAGCTTAAAAGGATTTGGCTGCTACTCGGACCCGCACGATGGCAATAAAATCAGTGCTCCTTCTCCAGTGCTCTCAGGTTCTGATTTCTTTGCTTAGAGGAGAAATAAGCTTTTAGAAAGACAGTCTTCCCTTCTGCCAGTGCTATAGTGATCAGCACCAAGCAAGACCTCTTTCTTTTTTTGTCTGTTCTGCTTGTACTACAAAAGGGCAATTCCCTAACTCAAACATAAATCATCTCCCCTGTGTAGATGTAGGTGTTTTCTGTATTATTATTTTTCCAGAGACCAGACTATTCATGCATTGCACTGGCAAAATATTCCTGATATGGATGCAGGTAAACAGCACTGACTAAAGAAACCTGTGCCAGTCACAGAAGGATTTGGCCTGTCTTTACCTAAGGAACTTCTGCCAGCTCATATTTCCCAGTCAGGTGTAATCCTATTGCCACTCTTAATATTGAAGCTATGCCAACAGAAGTCAATATAAAGATGCCTTTTTGCAAGCAGAACCATTCCTTGATTGACAGGATGGAATATAAGGTATTTGCATGCCCAGGTGACTACATGACCATTCAAAATGCAGCTGCAAATAAAGTAGATCTACCTCTGGGGCAGACCTCAGGCTGAGACAATCTATGTTTTGGCAAAAAAAATAGGTTCAAAAAAGTGTGAACAGAAATCCAGGGTTCCAGCTGCCTCACACTCTCCCTTAAGCACAGTTTCATGCTTATGGAAGGTTGGAGCATCTGTTTTTGAAAGCAGTTGTGTGGCACAGTAGTGTGATATAACAGAGGACAGGTTCCTCTGCTAAATGCCCAAATGGCGACAAGTGGTGTTCCTCAGGGTTTGATATTGGACCAGCACTGTTTAAAAATCTTTATTGGTGACAAGAACAGTAGGATTGACAGACTGGAGGGAAGGAATGCCTTCCATAGGGACCTTGCAAGCCTTGAGTGTATTAATAAAGTTCGGTAGGGCTAAGTACAAGATCCAGCACGTGAGTGGGACAATCCCAAGCACAAACACAGGCTGAGCAGAGACTGGACTGAGACCACCCTGAGAAGCTTGAACCTCAGATGCAAGCAAGAGACGCTTGTCTGTAAAAGCATGCTCTTTATTTCTTCAGAAGCAGTTTTCTTTCCAAACATAAGTACTAATAGCAGCTATATCTTTTCATTCTTTCCTGAAACAGAAAAGGGACCTAGCAACATGTAAATAAATCTACATGAAAGGGAGACCTCGTTTAACTAGATGAGACTAGATGAAAGCTAGAAGGCTTATACTGGATCCGGTTAGTAGTATGCAGCTAATTTATCTGCTCTCTTGCTCATGAGACATGTTTATGGCTTGGATATTCAAAGCAATCATTAGCATGGATAACTGTTGCTTTATTTTGTGTGAACAATTTACAGCATGTTTTCTTACTTATTATTTTTCCCTTGTTTGATTGCTTAAAGAGCTGCAGAGAAATCTCTACAGGGAAAAGGTGCAATACCTATTATTTCAAAGTACCTCCACCTTAAAGTGAAAATAGTTTTCTTTGTGAGCATAAATATTAGCATTTTCAGAAACATAGCCATGACAGATCCTGTTCCATCTGTGCCATCTGTGTGTCATTCATGTCAGTGACTGCCTGTGCTTTAGTGGAAGGCTGATAGAGAAAGATACATACTGCCATTACCCGCACAAATGGGCTAAGTGGTTGGATACTACATTCCCTAGTATCTCAAATGGGAATGAAGACTTTTTGATAGAATGTCTGTATAGCATCTCAGATAGCTTTTTTTTCAACTCTTTTGAAGTAAAGATTTGACTGGCCAAATGAAAATCCGTGACTGCTATTCAGAAAGTAATCTTCTGCAGGCCTGATGTCTGTCTTCACCACCAAAGGTTTTGTATCTTTAAAATATTTGTTTTTCAATCATTCTCACTCAAAATCTAAGGGGAGGGGGGAAGGGAGACAGGTTCCTATAAATGAACAGTGTTGGGTGCACAAAGGACTGTGTAATGTGCTGAGGCAAAATTTCTGCTGAACTCCTTCATCCAGCTGACCTGGGATTTGATGTCACCAATTCAGCACACATATGGTCCCCCATGATTGAATATCATAAACCTTGTACAATATGTCACCTAACAACTTGAACTATTTACAAAAGACCACCTATTTGACTCTCTTTGCCTCTGCAGGAGCAATTCCTATTGATCATTCACAAGCATCTTAGCTGTGTTCAGCTTGGTTAATTCTGCAGTGGGAATCTCCAAGCAGAGTGCTTGGAACAGCCAGGTTGCACACTGAGAATGTTAATCAGCACACTGGAGCACACAAATAGCTAGTTGAGGGAAATCTGTGGGACTGGCCAAAATTCCTACACTAGGAAGCTCTTGTAGCAATGAATCAAATGAGCTGCTGTGAAGCCATCCAAGAGTTCTGTCCACTACTTTGATTCATGTGGGTCCATTGTATCTGTGCAGTTAACTACATGGAGAGTTTCTGGACCAGTCTTATGGGATCCTATGACTTTTGTTTACAGGGCACAACCTGGATGAGCAGCTATATCACAATAAAAATAGCAACTTGAACATGATCCTTATTTCAATTGTATACCTTAAATTTTATAGCACTTACTTCAACCTTAATCATACTAGAAGTCCTGACAATGTTAACTTATGCCTTAGCACACTTTTTCAGCAGTACCTCTGGATTCAACCTTATAAAGGATGAAGCAGCATCTTCCATTCATTTCATCATGAATTATTTGCTCTAATAAAAAGACCAGCCACTGAATTTGTACCTGTTAGTTCAAATTTCACACCAGCAGGTGACCTACAGAACACAGCTTTACACCTTCATAAGGCTTGAAATAGTTAACCATTGTGGCTACCTCATTATACTTGGCCTATAATGGGTTTTTTTTGTAGGCTTTGAGTGGTTTGTTCGGTTTAGGTTGGGATTTTGGGTGTAAGTATGGGGGAAATATCATGGGATCACAGACAGCCTTCTCACTTTCTTTATTCTACTTCCTTTATTAATCTGACTGATCCTTCAAGAAGCAGGTCTATAGGCTTCTAAAATTAGGAACTTCAGCATCAATTTATGAAAACTTTTGAAGACAAAATTAAACCCCCAAAATGCAATGAAATTCTGCTTTCAGATCATGAATAAACAAGCCTGTAAATAGGGTTTGCCTGTAATTCGGCAAACCCTAGCTACTAAACATTGGATTCTTACCCACAGTAAAAGGTATGCATCCAGGTTTAATGCTTATCTATCTGTATCTTTTAAGGCTTAGGCCAATAAAAATGGTGGTCAATAAAACATCCTGAAAACACTTTCTCATTGGAAAATATGCGTTCTTTTCTGATTTAAGAAATATGGCATATTCAAAATCATCTATTCCCCCCATGGCTCTGGTTAGAAATAATGTGACCTGTTCTTTTGAAAATGTTGGCACAATAGATCTGCTACTCTTATAAAAAAACAACATGAAAGAACATATGTTATTCTCTTTATTACCTGTTTCTCAAGATGCAGTGAAAGGTTTGCAGTTTGAACTCAGGATGGGAGACTGCATCATTTAAAGAACAGCAGCTGGTGATATTTATGCCTAGTAGAGAACAACGTGCGTTCTTCCTTAAAGTGCCTCCAACTTTCATCTTGGCAGTGAGCCATACATATAAAAGATAATCAATGGGCTGACTCAATATTTATAATGCAATTCACAAGATGAATCTATTTGTGATTGAGCTAAATCTTTGAACGCAGAGCTTAGGAGGAAAATGTCTCAGGACTACGGGTATCTTAGTTTTGCCTTCTCAGAGATACGTATGTAAAGAGTGAGTTATAGACAGAACAGCCAAAGAACAGGGCTGAGGGCACTAACTCCAGTTTTAATAATTAAAATACATAAAGCATAATGGAAACAATACAGTATGTGATATTGTATAAAGCACGTTATCCTTCCTGCTACGTGTATACGCGCTCATGTGAGTTGTGCGTGCCTGATGTTCCTGCTATTTGTTGGGTTGTGGTTGTGTACACAAGCAAACAAAGCTGCCTGCATGAAACAGAGGTTGAAGTTCCTTCCTTCCCATCACTGCGCACTGTGATTCCTGAGCATTATTTCCAAACAAAATAAGAATAAATCATCCTGTCAAACTCCCATACAACTTTTTAAGTTACCTTGGAGTCTGTCTTGGAAACCTTTGAGGCTGATGGCAGTGAGTCATTTTAACAGCCAGCTTAGCCACTGAGGAGACAAAGTTGTCATTGCATGAAAAAGTTCTGCAACACAATAATATCTGGAGTTCTTATTGACACAACTGCAGGAAATTGCATAAGACAAATCTTTAGTTTTAAGGAGCAGTTCTAAGGGCTCTGCTTTTGAAATATGAGCTTAGAAGGCTTTCCAGCCTTGTGATGTACTGTTAATAAGGTGGGAAGACAATAAATTAAGTGAACTACTAATATGCTGCCAGATATCACTATTCACGGATGACTGCTACAGTTATTGTTAGGCACTTTGGCACGAGCCCAGGCCTCTTAAGGTATAGTCTAGGACACTCAAACAAAAGAGCATCTCCTTGGTTCTGTGCTGCTGTAAGCACTGACAGCTTTGCACTTACTAGGGATATGGAATCATCATCCTTTAGAAAATACACCTCACTTCTGATACAGACTTCTCAGCTGGGAGCCGTATGAAGAACGATATCCCATCATGAGAAAGTATTCAGAACTATTTACTTCCAAGTGACAGTCTTGCATTGTTTTTAATACTATGGGCAAATTTCAATCTCATTTATTTTAACCTCCTTCTATTTTAAATGGTCTGTGTTGTCTTTGTTGTTTGTTTTTTGTGGATGTTTTTGGTTGTTGTTTTTTTTTTTTTTAACAAGGTTTTGGTTTTGTTGTGCCTCTAAATTTGTGGTGTCAAAGAGAATCAGAGAATCAGAGAATATTTTGGGTCAGAAAGGGCCTTAAGGTCATTCAGTTCCCACTCTCCTGACATGGCAGAGATGCCTCACACACGAGCATGTTGCCCAACACTCTGTCCAACCTGGCCTTGAACACCATCAGGAATGGAGCATTCACCACTTCCTTGGGCAGCCTGTTCCAGTGCCTCTCCAACCTCACAGTAAAGAACTTCTTTCTTTTATCCAACCTAAATCTTCCCTGTTTAAGTTTGAACCCAAAGTTCAAACCTACAAGACGTAAGGACCGTACTCATTCCCATTTGTGTAAGGGATTTTCCCAGCTCTCGATTGTATGTCAGAAGCAGAAGGAAGTCTTCATGTTCAGTGTACCTCTGTGTAGGTGAAGAATTGAGGAAAAATATGAGATGGGAGGTGGAGCTATGATCTTCATCCACCACCTTTCTGACAGGCAAAAGAGACAATTGTATGAGTGAAGGAGGGTATGAGCTCACATACACACACATTTTTGCTGCTTTACAAGGTCTGTATTTGTCATGATTACCGTTCCCATGGTGAATGGCTTGGAAAGCAACCCAACTGCAGTAGTTGCATCAACTCAGGCAGGCTGAAGTAGGCTGTGGCTTAGGTCCCTGATGCAGACTTATTGCACCCTTGCTACACATGCTATATATGTTACACCCTTGTTACACGTTAAATGCTTGTTACACATGCAGAGGAACTCTTGGATAGCCAGAAGGTGAGATGTGACATGTCCATGTCCTGACTCCAGTCCTACTTGCTGATGGCAGGTAACCTGCCAGACTCCCTAGTTTACTAGATACTGCAAGTTATCCTCTCATATATATTTCTGTAACACAGTAAAAGTGTTCTACTGTATTCCTGCTATGACAAAAATCAAAGAGTCTACAGCATAAATGCAAATTTAGGACTAAGGGGAAATACCTTTCAAACAAATCCTTCTCTATTGCTCCTGCAGCGGTTAAAAACTCCCAGGCAAACTCAGAGAGATAATGTCTTGTATTATATAAGAATGGATTCTCCCAAGACTCATGTTGCCAATTTAGATGAAATAATAAGAATTTGTTCTACATTTGGATATAAACAGGTAGAATTCAGAAAGCCAGGACTTGTTAAATTAACAAAATGTCTTATTTCCATTAAACCATTAGTATCTTTCTAAAAGGATCTTCAGAAGAACAAGGTAATAGAGAGCAGCTCTTGCCTGAAGTCTACAAGGTTCAGCCTAGCCCCAATTTGATATTACTGATAATTTGATCAGAACTTCATTCACCTCTGTTGTGTCAGGATGCATATATTAGCAAAGATATGCTTCCTGAATAGAACATTTTTAGTTCTTAATAGATCCTGGTTTGTCCTCCTTGTCTTTCATTATTATGAAAATATCTAGATGACTTCAAAGTCAAAACCTTTCTGTACCTAATGCTTGAAAGATTTGTGGTAGTGCTCAGGTGCTATAATGATAATCAAAGTAGACAAACTTTCTATAGCCAGGCTCATACTCCAGCGAGTTTCTGAGTGAAAAAGGTAGATTTAATACTCAGGGGAATTCTGGTAAGTGAGAAAGAGCATTTTATATTTAATTTTATATTATTATGGCAAAAGTCAGTTTCTTACTTTCAGGCAATTGGAAATGGGAATAAAATAGAAACATGGAGAATTGGGAGAGAATGGAGAGGAAAGAGCTTTAGAATCACAGTGCTTAATGACTAATATGCATATTAGAGTGTGAGTGTACCTACATATTTTCTTTCTGTCCATAACTTAGGTGCTAAATACTATCAGGTTTGTGAGTATGTTTGTGTGTATGTGCTCCACACCAGTATCTTCTTAAATAAATATGAAATTAGCTATTAAACTTGTAGCTATATGTGAAACAATGTGGACACAAAAAGATTAAATTAGATAATATTAAATGAGATTTGATGAGACTAGAGATAGAATTCAGAGTGTATAGAGTTATTTTCCTGAGGCACAAGGTTAGAGTTTAATCTTACCTAAACTTAACCGTCTAAAATTTAGCTGTCTGGACTATCATTTAGGATCACACTACTATCAATGAAGAGATAAATGAACACTTCCAGAAGGTCATTCATCCCATTTTAAGATTTCTGTCTCTGGAGACCCCAATCTTTGTCTTTTGATGTTCTGTATAGTCTAGATGAGTGGATTATACTCAATGCCTAACTTGGCACAAGTGTGATTGCAAACTGTTGCATTTTCCAGGTCTTCAAATAGAGCTATGGTAATTTGCAGATCTACATTACATGCTTACATGACATTATGTATGTAATATAAATACAGCTGTTACGATACCCTTCAGTAACAATGCTTTCATTCAGAGGGTCAGATGCAGCCTGAGAGAGTCTGAGGTTATCCTTCTTAAAGAGAATAGAAGGACTGAGGAAGTCCCTCAATCACATAGAAGTTATACACCTATCCTGAAATCAGAAACTGGGAGAGTATTTAGAGAAATATCATCAACTATTTATTTATATTTTCTTAATTTCTTATTCTGAGTACCAACTCCTGACCACTATCAAGAATAAGATTGAAAAGCATTGATATAATACAGCCATTGTTATTTCTTATGCTTAAATTACAATAGTTGAATCATAGAATAATTAGGATTGGAAAGGACCTTAAGATCATCCAGTTCCAAGCCCTCTGCTATGGGCAGGGACACCTCACAATAAACCATGACACCCAAGGCTCTGTTCAGCCTGGCCTTCAAAACCGCCATAGATGAGGCATTCACAGCTTCCCTGGGCAACACATTCCAGTGCCTCACCACACCAGTACCTCACTTAAATCCAAACTTCCCCTGTTTAAGTTTGAACCCATTACTCCTTGTCCTATCACTACAGTCCCTAATGAAGAGTCCCT